>JBBPMU010000355.1:0-27056 GCA_038090475.1 Wakefieldia striispora | reverse complement strand
GGGTGGAAAAGGTGGCAAAGTGGCCAACACCAATGGGCACACACAAGGGATTGGGATACACGGCAAGCACGTGAAACCGTATTAGATGATAAAAGGGTACGCCCGCCTGATGCGAGTTGATGCACGCGGGATGAGTCTAAGAGTCAGAGCTGTTCGAGTAAGATTCGACCCGGAAGCGTCGTCGGGTGTTTGAATGTCCTCGTCTTCTAGTTAGGTGACGGCGAGGAGATACGACAGGGCTCGCTGAGAATGGAAGAGGCCCTGGCTGTCCTATCGCATGTCGCAGTGATGACAGAGGAAATCGTCGGCATACCTCTTGTCAGATTGTGAGTAGAGGTGTCTCATCATGGTTTCCTAAAACGAAGACGTCGGGGATGCGACACCCGCCAGCTGCTCGTGTATGGCAAAGCCAGCATTCAGCACGCTTGACCGGCCGATAAAGATCCACCAGCAAAATCTGCAAGGACGACATTTGATATAAAGTACTTTACATATGAAGAAGTCGAATAAACCGCAATTAGACTGTCAAGTTCAGCACGGCACATACGAGGCTGCATATTGTGGGTCGGCCTGACTGATACACACAGGTATTGATGGACCGTGTTACTCAGTAACGGAGAGGATGCCCCTGCAATGAACCTTGCACCAGTGGTCAGTGTAAGCACCCGATATTCAGTACAATGGAGTGAACGAACCACATGACCCCAAATCACTCAAGTGAACTGGCTAAGAGCCTTGAGCATCGATACCGACAGAGGTTGTGAATCGTTATATACCCCGAAGATGCACCTAGGAGTCGCCCGCATCCTCGACTATTCCATGCAAGTTAGATCTTGTGGGCGTCTTCTCCCTTAACCAACTTTTCAAGGGACAGGGCCCTCTTCCATCCGTCTTGCATCCACGGCAAGCACGCCCATGACGGACCATCATCACATGTAAACCATATTTAAGCTCAGACGGAATCTTGAGCTCCAAGTGAGCCTGCGCGCCAACACGATCCGCAGTCTTTGGGACCCATCCTAGCAACTTCGACAAGCGGAATACATGCGTGTCCACCGCAAACGCCTGTCGACCAAGACAAAATGACAATACGCAGGCAGCCGTTTTAGGGCCGACACCACGGAGAGAGACGAGCTCTTGCATTGCCCGTTCGTCCGTTACGCCTGGCGCTGCGAGATGTTGCAAATCGTACCGACCATGTTTCTTCTTAACAGCAACGAGGGCCTCCTGAATGATCTTTGCCTTGCGATTTGCAAGGCCGCCTGACCGGATCGTATCTGCAATGGCCTGTCTGTCTGCGTTCGCCATCTTCTCGAAACCGAGTTCACCCTGACCAAATGTGCTGTCCAATGATCGCTTGGCGGCAGAGCTGTTGGCAGACGAGGTGTTTTGGGAGAGGACTGTGCCAATGAGTGCGTCAATGACGTTGGGCGTGTGTCCGCATGTCATTGCAGAGTTGGAATCCGAAACAGGGGCATCGTGGACTGGGGCGCCTCCCGGCGTGTGTGACGCAAGAAGCGCGTAAACTGCACGTGCGTCGTCCGTGGATGGATGAGGGTAATCAGGAAACGGCGAAGAAACGCTATGGTCAGCGAGGAGCTTCAATTTCTTGGATGCGAGTGTCGACGGGCCATCCGACAAAGTGGTCGCGGTGTTCACATCGTCCTGGACTGGCTTAGCTATCTGTGGAGACGTCGATCGACGACGTTTCATTGCCCTGGGCCCTCAGGACTTGTGTACCAATAAGACGCGAGCGTACTTACCTTTCAAGTTGTGATGGTGGATTGACAACACGTTTGAACGTTGTTCGTGTCACGCCATTCAATTGACCACGATGTTCAAGTAGTAATCTTCTCACCTCACTTTACCTTCCGGGTTTTTCCTCGCTGGTTCGATGCCATCCGCAGTTAACCAACCCTCCAAAGTAAAGCCTACAGGTTCCAGACACCAACCGGCCAAACGCCTCGTGGCTCAGGTCGTGCGACGGGTCCGTTGGAGAAAGCGGCGCTGGCTAGTTGAACGAGTGGACGTCTTTAGCAACTCGGGCGACGAACCCATCAGTCTGATGGCTCTCGAAAAAGAGAAGAAAAGGCTGGGAAACAGAAAGTACTCTTGAACCAGTAGGATCGTTGTCACACACTAACAACTACCACACAGGATGTATCCACTGATACCGTAGACTTTCAGCGACCCGGCCTACTCTGACGATCCCATCAGGTTTACGAAGTTGTTTTAGACCTCCGTCCCAAACGTCTTCCGGAAGGTTCGTCGGCGTGTGCAGACTTTAGAAGAAAACGACGGGACTACGGCCCAATCGGTGCAATAGCCAATAAGAGTCGAGGTGGTGCACCAGCAAGTCTACCCGGTCAGAAACGCAAACAGGTACGTTCGATCCATTGTAAGCTTCTGGCCTACACGATCACCCATCCCTCAGCTCTAGCAGAAACCAACCCTGTGCTTGAATCACTGGACACCATTATCCTGCATCGACTCCGACGAAGAGGCGACTCGGCTCGCGAGGCGATGTTCTCCGAAAGGCTGAGAACGCTCCAGCAATGCAAATCGACCAGGGGATGCGTTCTCGTCTAGCCACCACTCGTAATTCTGATGATGACTTACCTGAACCTAATGAACAAGACAATAGTCTTTCCGCCTCTGACCAAACTCGCCGCTGCGGATACTCGAAGAACCCCAAGGGGACCATTGATGCCGAACCGTGACACACCAATATTTATCCGTCTCCCTGGACACGCCTTCTGGAGACTGCAAAAGCTGAAATACGACGTTCATGGTTCCATAACCACCCGTTCTTACCAAGTAGAGGATTTGTGGATGTTACAGGGTCCTACTTGGTGTTATTGGAAGCTATGAAAAACCGGACAACCAGTGGAAGCATGTATTTGCCTTTCGTGTTCGTCACCACGCTCGCCACTGACGGTGTGCACCTAGGGTTTCAGGATTACAGGCGTGATATGGCTGCACTGGCAGTATACTTGTCTTATTCGAGAATGCAGCTAACAAACACAGGCTGTTCAAAATGCCATCCTGACCAGACATGATCATCCACCAGCCACTATCACGTCCGAGGGCCACCAAACGCCAAGACCACTGTTTCCACTTCAGAGCATCTACATGGCCCCCAGACTATGTGGTTCTTGGTTTACGTGACGCATACACTGCAGGGGAGACCGTTATATTTCGGTAACGCGGTCACTGACACTCGCACTCGTTGTGGCAATGGTAAGTACTTTGTCTCTCCCGATTCCTATTTCGATATACTCTTGTTTACTTCAGGCCTGCCTGGTTCTTACGGTATACAGGACGCATGGCCGCGCTACCAAACCAAAACTTCAATGCGGAAGAGCTCGTCCCCATACGGGAAGCTTCTGCACAGTATACGCTTGTTCAACCACCACCCTTCAAAAGGCTAAATGATGCTGGCGGCTTGGACGCAGGGAATGTAAGATCTCCTGTACTCTTTGTTCAGCCTGTCTAAATCCGGATGCACTCGTTCAACAGGACTTTTTTTTCTGGAACTGTCCTAGCAGACTCTGACGATGATGTAGAGTACAGATTAATGAACCTTGCTGGTTCAGAATATGATTCACAGAACTGCGACGACGAACACAAGCAATATACACGATTTGAATGAAGTACGTCGTGCGGCAAGAACTACAGCACAGGTTGAGCATTCGTAGGGTATCCGGTGCAGATTGCAGGCACTGGCCGGATCTCAGAAAATATCGATCGAGGGTGACCGGTGACCAGATGACAGCCTCCCGGTTAAAGACAGCCAACCATGTAACCCGTAAGTTAGACTTACTATCCGCTGGTTCATGAACCCCCGCCGTTCTGTTCGGAGTGGAAGACGATATATTGCCCGCTAGCGCCAACAGACCCCGTCGGACGCTTTTCATAGAGCATTCTGAAATGCATGTCAAAAGTAAATGATTTCGATTCAGCCGACATTGAAGCCTGTGCTTTGAAAACATGACTCGTCGACAACGAGTTGCAACCACCTCCGCACTAGCCCCCTCCCCTCCCCCACATGCCGGATACGATCCGTTGCGGCAACCTGAACGACAGTCTGGAAAGGTTCAATTCAACGCCGGGAAAACCTCTCTCCCCCGCAACGACTCACCTTCTACGTCGAATTCCGGACGGATTTCTTCTGATTCGCCGGGAACGAGTCACCTGCCAGGCGAGGTATCGTCGCACTCGAACTTTGCACCGGATCATCACCTAACAACCATCAAAGAAGACGTGCACTTCATTTATATCTCACACCGACAATTCCCAAGACTAGAAGTTGGGGATGGGGGGTTTCGGACTTGGTCGCGAATGGGGTTATCCTTTGGAACCCGAACAACGCTTCGCGGTGGTTCTGGTCACGGTCACAACTGTACACAAGAAACACTCGACCTCCTCTTGGACCATCTATGGTTGGGACGTCTTTGCCACACAACTAAGAATCAGAAGTGACGAACCTTTATCCCGGACGCCGACGACGCCGTGGACAACACGGACGAATTTAGTGATGACGAACCGAAACAACGGTACAACGATATGACATAGCTGTTATCGTATCAGCCGCGTATCGGATACAATGGGAAAAGCGCGGAGATTATCCGATTATCACAGGCCAGGGACCATGTGCAGATGGAAACGCGCCATCTGTCTTGCCTTCGGAGTCCATCCAGGGGGAAAATGGATTTTTGGCGGATTTTATGGACGAACTGGATGGTCGTATTGTTTACTTTCTGATGATGCGTGTGACCGTCTGATGATGCATTGATACCTCGTCATTTCCGAGAACGGGGCTGTGTTTCAGGTGCATGTGATAAATGTTGCGAACAAGAACGGAAACCAAGCCCTGACCAGCAGGAAAGCCCAACTAAGACCATGATTATTGACCTAGCATCAACATGCGCTTGTAAAAAATAAATCAGAGGGTAAGGTTCTCCAGAATTCCAGACTACCACGACCAACGGTGGTCCGACGGTTACCCTGCATCTGATCCTGGCGTTCGGAACTTGGTCGAGACCTCGCCGTTGGATTTCTGGGGTGGTGACGATTTCGCGGCACATGTGCAACGTTGGAAGAGGGCGACGCCACTTTGACCACACTCATCACATGAGAGTGGGAAAATCATTGAGCCAAAATCCTCCATTAGGGTCTGCCACCACAAGCCACCACATCCACGGCCTGGCGCCGAGGATGGCGGGAATGGGCCCGCCTAGCTTGCTCCGCCCTGTCGGAAAATAAACACAGCGGATTTCGCCATAGGTTCCCAGAAAATAAGATTTGTTTCCGATGATGCTCGGGACTGTGGTTGACGTTACACGTGTAACGTTGAGCGGTGGGTTCCGGCGCCCCAAAATGGGAAGATGGTGTAGTGACACGAAGCTCGGATGCATGCATCCTTACGAAGTAAGGGCCCACCGACGGCGTTCATCACACCATTCGGCATCCAAGGCTTCGTGTCGCGCGCCATGCCGTTCGATGCAGACCCTACTGTGATGCGCAGCACACGCGAAGGACGCCCCAGGAGGCGAGATGACCGTTCGGAGGCGAGAATAACGACATACGCACCCGCCAGAATTCACCGATGGGCGCGGCTGCCATGTCGAGCCTCCGTACAGTCTAGAATGCTGTCATATGGTTTTAGCGGCACAAGTTGACAGCAGAAGCGGCCCGCTTTCGAAGAATGAGGAACGAAATTCCGACGCGCAATGCAAGGGTTGGTGCGTGCATGGAAGCGACCCGCCGGCTAACTGCTAAGGGTCTCTGCAATCATAACCAAAAGCCGAGAGAACGCACCGTCCGAACCGCAAAGGCTGTACTTCGTTGGGCGCGCTCCAAAAACCGTTAGAGGGAGAGGAAAGGAATGAAAAAATCGCATGACACTGAGATGGAGAAGGTGTAAACGAAAAAATTCCTTGCAAGCACCACGCGCTGATGGCTTGCTTAGTCATCGATGAAGCTTTCCCGGCGGGCCGCAGCCACCCTCCTTCAGGTTGACTTTCCGGGTGTCCTTGGCCACCGAGTAGGAAAGGAGAAGAGTGGCTGTTCGGTGCAAAACCTACCATTCATTCGTGTCGCCGAGGCTTTCTAGACACTGCGCCGGACCTGCGAACTGATCAAGAACCCTCCATTTCACCCCATCATCGCAAACCAAACCTTACTGCGCCGCTCGTCTGCCCTGATGCTACCGTCATGATATATTGATCTGTGAACCAAGGGTCGAAGCCCGGCGAAGTTCTAGAGGTCGGTCGGATCATACGAAGGCTTTTGGTTTCATTCCGCTTTCTTCAGCGCGGCGGCAAGTGCGATCGTTCCATATGCGACGCGACTGCGCGGTTTTGCGATTAGAAGGCACCATTTCAACTTTCATTCTATAGGATGGGTGTCAGAACCCGGCTTTACACGCTTGGCGAGACTGCACCTTTCATTTGGAGGCAAGTATTTGGCTCCATTTCTCGCCCGTGGTTTCCACGTCTCACCGATCGTGTGGCTACGGAGTCGATTCGGCTTCCTGAGGTTGCAACTATGACTGCATCACTGGCGCAATGATATACCGCTCCTCGCGGAGATGGAAGGATCACGCACGTTGGCATGCAACATGCCACGCTTCCCTGACACGCTCTTCGCCACGGCGTTCGGCGCAATCCTCCACATTGTTCAAAGTTCTTTCGCAACTTCCGTGCCTTTGAAACTACTCAATATTGCATTGTTCGCCCTATAGGGTTATAGTGCTAACGTGCCCGTACGCGCGAAACTGTTCGCATCGCCGTCGTGACCGAGTTCCCGTATTGGACGGGTGATGTTTTCATTGCTGACGGATTTCTCTCCTGGAAGCGTGTTGCCATCTCATCATCACGACTGATTCATACGAATATGACTCATGCCCACCGATCTCGGATCGCTCCTGAGACGCGAGTGGCGGAACGCATATATGCCTCCCAACTGGGCACGGACTTTGAGCTCCTAGATGACGACCTAAATTTGGTCAAGGACAATCGATTCGGATCGTTCCGCTGACATATAGATGGCACGTGGTAGGGTGATGCACCAGGCTGTTCGTCCGGGTAAGCAGTTTACGCCAGACTCGAAATATACATCCAACCGATCAAATCATATCTCTAGCCCAATTTCCGGATATCGACTTGAAAGAAAAGGACAGGCGAATCGCTCAAACCCGCATGCCGCTCACTCGTATCGGTTACTCGCCCACATTGGATACTCATCCATATTGTCACTATCAACATACCGAAACGAGCGATTGCTCTTCGCTTTTCGGTTGGATCTTATCTCCCCATCGCTCCATGTATAACGTATGTGTAGTCACATCAGCCGCATCGGGTAAAAGCCGTCGAGGTCAATTTCATAGGTGTTCACAGACCCATCACATACATCACAGTTGAGTTTAATCTGCCTCTTGCTGGTGCGGGAGATGAAAACGGTCGCTGTCGACATGGTGAGTAGCAACCTCTGAGTCAGTGACTCTTGCAAGAATTTGATCAGCGCGATACAGAAACAATACCAATCCCCTGTACGCCCTTGGAGTCTGTCGTTTCGTTCCTTCCTTGGGGAGAGTTTCCACCTTGGCAGGTCGTCGTGATGGTCGGGGTATTCGCCCATTCAATATCAACTTGTGCGCTAATATCTCACATGCCTGGATAATTCAAGAAGCCAACCCCAACACCCATTGTTCGCTAGTTTTGACTATACTTTCGCGCGTTGGCCACGCTGAGACGGAGCACAAGCTATATGATTCATGTGATTGAGAAGGAGTGTGTGATTATAAGCCAGAATGCCAAGTATATTCGTGGAACACTTGCCCTTCCGAGTCTTCCGTCCCGTCCAAGTCCGATCGGGTCATCACTTCTTACTTCTATCATACCTCACAAAACAAGTCTGACTCTATTCTATTGCGTCCCAATATCGACATGTGTAACGACTGTCCGGTTTTGACAGTGACTTGACAATACATTTCATTTCCCATTTTCTTCTTCTTTGAAGCGAATATCCCTATTCGTACATGTATTGAACGAGGCTGCCTGGCCTGCGCCACGGAGTTGTCAGGGTGTTGCAGCGGCGCTACCACGCCCCTACCTCGAGTCACCCAACCACCCGGTTCAGAAGACGCCATCTCATCATTTGGTCCCTGTTTCCTGCTCGCAACGTGTGTCGATATCCATTGCATCGGAACGAAGCTGCCCACGATGTACCTATTATCTGAATTTTTGAGCCCGCCAGGATGAACGCGGCCGGGGAGTGACGGGCAGCCTGGGCGTGTTATCGCCGGGCGCCACCATAGAATCGATTGACTGTCCTCTGTAAGGCCCGTTCAAACCACGAACGCAACGCCATTTTGTGGGTCCACATGGTTCCTCCGAGTCATTGTTCGCTTCATTCGTCTTCATCGCACACTCAGCACGTTTGAGGAGGGCGGACAATGGGATTTACAGATACCAGATGGTCAGGAGGTAATCTAGGTTCGTCGAGTTCCACGTGCCGGTAGTGCTGAGAAAACGTCGGCCACAGGTCAACCAACTTTTCCGTCCGTGTACCCCCTTCCACACACTGACATCAAGCTCGAGGTCCCACCATGACCCGACCCGGACCACATACGAGGGGAAGGGGGGGGAGGGAACTATTTCGATGTCGCGTTACAGCGTGGCCCTAGTCCGAGGAGTCCCGATCCCGCACGTGCAGCGTCTTCCCCCTCACTTCCCCACGGCCCGATCGCGGTTTGATGCGTACCTCCAGCGCCCTCGTGACGTTTCCTTTTTCAGAGCGTTCAGACGCGTTTGGGAACGCGATGCAGGCACGTCACGAGTGTCCCCCACCCACTCGAAAAAAGTTCGCATGCCTGGGGCGGGCCCGGTTTGCCTGAGATTTTTGGGGGGGGATTTTTTTTGAAATTTGGAATTGGGTCTCGCAAAGGTGCACCTCGTTTTACTGTACCGCACAGTACCGAGTTCGAGTGGCGAGAAACAGAAAAGGAAACTTGGGAAAAAACCGCAACAGGCAACCTCATGGCACTGAATGTACAATCTAATCAAACCGTCCCATCCCCCTGTTGCATCAGGTGCGTCCCGCCGCTGTATTTCCTTCCCTAAACTAGATACTACTTGGTGAAGTAGGACAGCGACTTGCCTGAGTCGACTCTGATCCCTATCGTCGTGAGGCCACGTTTGTTGCGTGTTCTTTTTTTCCCGTGGGATCTTGATCAGTCTTTGGGGCTTGAACACTGGCACAGGTGGTTGGGGTTTGTCACAGACCGCCGTAGACGATGCATGGAACCGTTTCAAGTGAAGGCTTGGCTCCATTGTTCGTTCGTAATGTTGCCCTTCCATCTACGATGTGGTTGATACGAGGTAGATACTCGCGTTTCATGTAACTCGGTCAGTCCTAGTCATGGTCACCAAGCCACGTCGTTTCTCCAAATGGAACCCGATGGTGTCGCCGACCCAGTACTCACATAGGGTGGAATCCGCCGAACTTCGGGGAGAAAGAAGAACGAAAAAGACACCGAAGGCTATACATGTCTGATCGTGATCGCGTTTCAGGTCAATGACGACGAGTCAGGGGCCTCATTCAAAACTGGGTCCCTTTTTTATTTTGTTTTTCCAGCGTCGCCGTCACATCCGTTTTGCCAGCCAGACTTGGGGTGAGTCAGAGATTCCGTATGTTGTCGTTCTCGTCGCCCTTCCGTGTGATGACTGTCGTACTTGCCCCATGATGAAGGGGGGGACGTAACACATGTAAGACTTTTTTTGGAGGAGTCGCCCTGAATACCGGAGGTCTCCAATTCGTGTACCATCTCGAGGGATGTGACATGATCCGGTCATTCATTATGTGCATAGGTTTTGATTCGCTTTGAGCGCCCATGTTATTTTCCAAGACATGTCGTGTACCTACGCCCTTGGAACGACAGACGTCGTTCCGATCAAGCAATGACGCACATTTAGCCTTTTTGCGGGGGAGTCGCCTCGGAGGGGTGACGATTGGAGGTGAAAAACTGTTATCGGACGGAACATGCACGACATGCCGCCACCATAATCGCCTAGCGACTCAGGACCGTACATCTAGACTTGCGCCAGGGCCGAGGTGTCATGGGCGCTGAGATGTTGTCGGTTTTTGGCGGTTTACGACAACCCCTCACCGTCGGGAAGCACTTTGGGTATGTTTTTCCCATACGTCCTCGATTTCTTTTTCCAAGAAGGGGGACACCTTTTTTCTTTTGACCGGTGGCCCGAGAAATGTCCGCGGTGCTAAACGCCCATTTGAATTGCGGGTTTGACACGTGTCTGGGGATATCCTGATGCGGACGGAGCGGAATGGGTGAGCGGGCGGTCGGGACGGAGGGAGCTCGGGGTTGAGGTGGGTTCGCGCCAGCATCCGCCCCGACCAGCCTTATTTGTTTCCCATCTCAGTAAATGACGCAGTTTTTCCCTTTTTTTTTCGTGGCTGAGCTTGACGAAAGGAATTGTAAGACCCGATGTGCCGAGCTGGACGTTGACGCATTCATGAATCAAGTAACAAGCTAATATGGCGTCATAGCCTCCGCTAGCGAGATGGACAAGCATGCGGAGCCAGGGGAGGTCCGGGGAAAGTACGTGTGTATAGAGCGGAAGAGTGGCATATGGATACATGCTGTACGAATGACGAACCCCACTGATGACGTCGATGGCCTGTTCAAAAACCCTATGCCCGGTATAACCGATCGCTCACGAGGTCTGCGCAGTTCACAGGCAATATCTCAAGGTCGGAAAGTGCGGGACGTGAAGAGCCGGGATGGGTATCATTATCGGATATGTCCCGTCTGAACGAAAATGGCACACAGAAAGGATGCCTCTAAAGGACTCTCCGAACGGTAGCAATCCGGAGGACGGCGTCGAGTAGGGAGGGTATGATAGAGATGGCGTCACAAAGGTAAATCACAGCTGCGGCTCCCACAGCCACGGTGATGAGGGGATCAGTGTTGAGGGTGTTTCGCTATCGTCTTGGCCAGGTTGGAAGGAGGAGACAAGCTGTTGGGTCGAACATTCCAAAAGAGGAAGGTTGAATAGGAACTTTTCTGAGTCGTGCGAGAGCTGTGCAAATCGGGTGGCACGAAGCAATCAGCACGGAAGGAGCCAGAGCAGGAGCGATCCAAGGCAGCGGGGCCGTCGGCGGAGACACGCGTTAGACAGACGTGTCGTGCCGCGGGAAGAGAGGTGCGGGCCAATGGAAGATATTACGTGTGACAAGGTTAACGAGTCAGGATCTGAATTTGCAGATAAAGAGGCGAGAAAAATACGGAATTATTAACGAAATTGGGGCAAGATGTGCGGGAGATATCTTAGGGAATTTCGCCGGCCGAAAAAGAAGCAAAAACGGCGAAAAAGACAATAAGAAAATTGTTTGCCCATTGTTTGTACACGGAATGGACGCGAAATTGGTCTCATAGGACAATGCACGGCTGTCGATTTGATAAGCGTGCATCTCCCGTCCGCCCCTCATTGTCTCACCAATCCGGAGATTCCATCCATATCAGGTATCTTGCCCCTGCCGCCTTCCCCTACCAAGGTTTAAGTTCACCCTCTATATTGAAGGTACGTATATAACGAGTAGTCCGTATTGTCTTGCTTTTTTTTGTGCCCCACTCGCCCAATTGTCTTGCGATCGCCTGTGTGACAACGACATCAGTCAGTAGTAACCTCGTTCCCGTCAGCGAAACCTCATTATTCAAACCCGAACCTCTGCTGTCCCTCTCCATCCCATCATTTCCCCTTTCCCGAACGAGTTTGCTCACCTAGCAGTCATTGTTCTCCGATGCCTGCGCTTCGCACTCGCGATACCCCTTCTCAATGTAAGTCCCCCCCACCCCTCGATCAGCGTCGTAGATCCCCCTAACCATTAACGCACACCTGCACAGCACTTGAGGTGATTACGGACACTATGCACCCGCCAACCCTGGCCATCCTTTCGCCGACGCCGCGCGCCGTCTCTTTTGCTTTCAACCAAACCGAAACCAGTCCTTACTCGTCTCCTATATCTTCTCCTTTTGAGCCAGATCTCCGGAAGCTCACGCTCAGTCCCTCAAAGCCCACGCTCGTTCGCACTCTGTCTCCCGTCTCTCTGTCAGAAACAGAATCGTGCACAACCTCGTCACACACCTCCATGTTCTCCACAACACACTCTACGACGTCCTCGATATCCACGTTCCCCGCATCCCCATCATCGTCGCACAAACGGCGCAAGTCGTCAGTATGCAGCGAAATTGAGCGCAGACCCAAAAAGGGCGACGATGACTATATCAAGCGTCCCGAAAACGCGTTCATCCTCTTCCGCAGAAAATGCTGCGAAGATCGTCAGGCAGCACAAGAGGATGCAGCGGCGGTCGATGGACCAACGAAGAAGCAACGCCAGGCTGATCTATCGAAAACCATCAGTCAGCAATGGAAGGCACTCTCACCCGAAGAGCGCTTGTACTGGGAGGAGTTGGCCAAGGAGAAGAAGAAGGAGCACGAGCAGATGTACCCCAATTACGTCTACCGACCCCAACGGACTAAGGATCGGAAAGGAAAGAAGGGGAAGCGTGGCGAAGAAGGCGACTCGGAAACCACCATTTCGTTCGTTCTTCCTCTCTGCGCACCTGCGGTAGGAAAGAATGGTCGCTCGGCCTCGGCTCCCACCCCGCCACCTTGCCAGACGATTCAGATTCCCTCAGTTTACATGCCTTCGTGTCCTACGTCACCATCGATGGTACCGATGATCAATCGGAGAGCATCGCACCCGGATCACGGATCAAGTTCGTCTTCCCAGTTCGATTTCGTGCCTTCGAGTACTGCCATGCTCCAGCAGCAATATCCCCCGTCGGAAGTCTTCCCAAGTGTCAATGTAAGTCGTTAATGTCTCCAAAACGGTTCATTCCCTGATCGATCTTGATAGGCCGGTGGCCTTTATCACGGTATGCCCGAGAACCCGCATCCTCTGTCGATAACGAGCGACATGTCGATGAATCACCAAATAGGATCGCCAGCATCCACGGTCAGCTCCGTATCCGGGCCGTCATCGCCGGCATCGAACACGTTCCCTCCCATGAACTGCGTGCCGGCTGGTTTCTCGTACCCTCTCCCGTCATGTGGCGAGCTGAATCTACGGGTGGAAGCCGGCTCTTTCTGCGGAGGCCCGTTGGACAACGTGCAGCTCGGTTACTCGCCTTGCTCGTGGGAAGCGACCGGCGCATGGGGAAACCAGAATCCAATGCTTGCGGGCGACGAATTCGATATGAGCGCCATTCCACCCGTCGAAATTGGTCTTCCCGGATGTGGCGACGACATTTTGCCTTCTGGTACCTTCGACATCGGATACACGCCTAGCTCCTACGACCCTATGGTGATAGATGCGAGTCAGTACTCTTCCGATTCGCAGAGCCAGGACACGTTTGAGCAGCTCTTCAATTTCGAGAGTATGCTCGCGGCACACCACGGATATTAGATCCTTCCGACCAATGTATGCTGGCGTCCATTGGCTTCTTCATGGACTCTTCTGCGCACATCACGGACACATCTGTATAACATCCTTTAGTCCACCAACCATTGCATCCACAATACCCCACGCGCTGCTGCCTCTCACCATTTCTTTTTTTGCTTCTTAAAATCATGCGCCTGTCTCTCACCCTCTTGGTTTAACTGTGGATAGCCCCGTTGTTGGATTAGTTGTAGTGATATCTTCAATGTGCATAACCCCCCTCATACTCACTTTACGGTCCTTCATTCCCCCCATGACATCCGATGCCCTTTGCAGATTCACCACCCATTCGTGCGCTACCTGCCATCGCCCTCTACCTCCATCATTTTGGTTATGCCTCGAACTGACGATCTTACGTACCTCACATACCTCCCCCTGGCATTGTCACGAAGATACCCTGTTGTTGTAACTTTTTATCCCTTATTGCGGTACTCCTATATGTATCGAGGTTGCGCAGCAGAATGCATATCTTTGGAGACAAGTGGCCCTTGACATATTCCTGAGGTTTGGGGCAAGAAATGCCTTGAAGATGGAGGGCGTCGAGCAGTTGGGAAAGGTCGTGCGGATGGTTTCACAGGTTTATAATAAGGAGCGTCGAGTTGCGGGGGAGTCATCACGCAAGTCACGTGTAGCCTTGTAGTGAACAACGCGGCTTCGTTTCGTTGTTAGATACCTTGTTGTCCACCGCGAATCATTCACCATGGCAGGTAAAGTTTTACAAGAACAACAACGAGGCGACGGTTGTCTGACGGATACCGTTTGAACAGACCATTTTGAGCTGTCCTCACCACCCTTTGACAGCATCGCACAAGTACAGTTCTCGCCAACGAATCCAGATCACTTGTTGGTCTCCTCTTGGGACACGGTATGAAAAGTGAGTTCCAACCGATAAGCGCGTGTGCTGAAGTGTGTGTGTGTGGTTGTCCAGACAGTCCGCTTTTACGACGTCGCCGCAAACGAGCAAAGGGCGAAATTCGACCATCGGGCTGCGGTGTTGGCGTGTGTGTTTGGCGATGCGACGCACGCCTATAGCGGCGGGTTGGATACCGGGGTTCGAGAGTGCGTTTCTCTCTCCTGCTTGTCATCTCCTTTCCACTCATCCGGGGATGCCCTAGGCTGGATTTGTCGACAGAAAAGGTCACTTATCTGGGCCAACATGAAAACACGGTGTCTGCCATGAGCTATGCGCGCGAACAAAGTATGTTCTCTCCCGTCCGTGTTTCTTCGACGTGGTCGTCACGACGCCGCAGACAGCGTCATCACCGGCTCCTGGGACCAATCGCTCCGGTTCTGGGATCCTCGTGCAGAGACAGCCCAGGTGTCGTCGCACGCGCTCCCGGAACGTGTCTACCACATGGACATCGTCAACAACACGCTCGTGGTGGCCATGGCGAGTCGGCTGTTCCATATCTATGACGTTCGCAAGATGAGCGAGCCAGCGCAAACGAGGGAGAGCAGCCTCAAGTTCATGACGCGGAGTTTGGCGTGTATGGTGGACGGGCAAGGTCGGTCGATCTACCCGGGCGTATTGTTGAAGACTCACGGACACGTTCTCTCTCTCTCTCTCTCTGTAGGGTATGCCATCGGCTCGGTCGAGGGCCGTATTGGCGTCGAGTACTTTGATCCAAGCCAAGAAGCCCAAGACAAGAAGTATGCGTTCAAGTGCCACCGCCAGACGATCGAGGACGTCGACCACGTCTGGCCGGTCAACGCGCTCGCCTTTCACCCTGTGTGAGTTCACTCTCGTTCCAGAGCAACGGTATCGATTAATTTTTTTTATTTTTGAAACAGGTACAACACGTTTGCGTCTGCAGGGTCTGATGGCACAGTGTCTATTTGGGATCACAAGGTCAAGAAACGTCTGCGGCAATATCCAAAGTATCCGGCGGCGATTCCATCGGTTTCCTTCAACTGTGATGGAACGCGTTTGGCAGTGGGAGTGAGCTATACATGGGATGACGGTGAGGAGGGGGCGAAGACGGCGGAGCGTCCAACCGTCTGGATCAGAAAGACAGGAGAGGAAGTAAGGGTGGGTCGGCCATTCCGTACATATCGTCGTGAGACTGACATGCTACGCCAGCCAAGGCAAGTAGGCTAAACGTGGTGGCGTATCCCCGGTCACTTGTGTCAGTCCCGAAAATCCAATCCATGTTCGAGAAATGTGGCACTGGAACGCTGGGGCGCCTCTCGCTCTCGGATATCGTAAAATTGAGGGTAGTTTCGTGCGTATCGTTTCACTTTTCCTGAGTGGAAGGGACGACGAGATCTTTTGGATTGCCGACCGTGTTGATCACATATGACCAAATGAACATCTGTTCTTCTCGCCTGTGTCGCTGCTGGAGATCGCTCCACTCTGATGAACGGATAGCAGCTACTGCGACAGACCATGAAACAGGGGAAACCCTTGGTGCTCCCACCAATGGAAAGCAGTGTCCACCACACTGCCTAATTACTAGCCGGCAGGCAGGGCAGAGGGAGTGATCTGTGTGCCACGCTGTTGAGGAATGTGACGAGCCAATGTCGAGTTTCACTTCATTCACCGTGGGGTGAGTGATTTCGGTTGGTCACTCCAGTCTCCCGGACAGGGGCTGCTTTTCAATTTGCAAGACATTTGTCAGGCATTGACTTTAGGCTCTGCTCAGACGCACTATCTCGGCGTGGGTCCATCAATCTCATCAGATCGAACCGCATTACTCCTCGTATTTGAATATCTTATCACGTTTATATGACGAAAGCACGACGTGGTCCATCTCCACCGGACGCCAAGTCGTGTACAGGGGCGATGACCCCCTGCTGTGCGTCTTATTCACGATCAGCGCGAACGGCGGTCCAAATACTCCCAACTCCGAGGCATAATTGACAGGAACCGTCCAGACGATGGGGTAAGCGTTGGGGTAAGGACAAACCGTGTTGCTGTGTGTGACGAACGCGAACCCTCCGTTCAAAAAGCCCCGTCGCCATTCTTCACGGCGTGCCCACCTACCATACGTCGTGCTCGTATGTCACACTTGCAAAAGGCACTCGCGCCGACCGTTGAAACGGCGTGCATTCAAAGACTCGGTCCAAGCCATCGATTTGGCGGTGTGCACAGCGAGGCGAGACGATGCAGCCCAGCCCGAGTGCGTGTGCGATCCGGATCGAAATCCACGTGGGGCGTGAGGGGCACGCCAGGTCATCAATGATGGCAGAAGGAGCCAACACGAAACTGGTGGTCCGCCACATCGGTCCAGGGATGGACGGTCCCCGGGGGGATTGATGGTAAAGCAGGGAACAGGCAGGGATCGCTGATGTGCGGACGGCGAGTGATGTAAATGATGTGGCAAGGGTGGACGAAGGCTGTTAGAGTCCCATCAAGGACCTAGGGGACTTGTTTGCCTATCAGCCCGGACGACCAGGTTCTTTCTCGTTATTCTGGGCCATACGGACGAGGTTCGTGCCGGGATCGTTCCTGTACATTGAATCCCTTCACGGGTTCGCTTCTGATACGATGTGGAGTGGGTAGGATTGTTCGCGATCGTCAGGGTGGTGGGACTAGGTACTGACAGCATTCGACCGACTGGAGCCGGAATGGAAACACCACTTACCCTCGTCCAGTGACATTGGACAGAGGCAAGAAGTGTTTCCAGTTGCCGACTCATCTCCAAAACCCAGAAGGTGCGTCCCGTGCCCCAGGATCGTCCGCAGTCGTTGTCATCTCAGAAGTCAACGAAGACTGTCACTTCCTTCCGAAATGTGGAACGAACCTCGTCTATGACTCACTGAGGAGAAGTTCGAAGGACACCGCGTTCTCCTCGGTCTACAGAGCCAAGTGAGACGCGAGCTATGTTTAAATATGATCGCCGTCAAAGAAGTCGACATACCGGCCCAACCAAACACGTCGAGATTTTCTGTCATTCCTGATCGCGCTTCATCCCGTCGGAGTTGGAACGGATCAAACGTCGGGTGTCATGGGAAAGGGAGATGAACTGGAGTTTTGCTATCTGAAAGCGCAGACAGTTCGGTTTTGTTGCGGCTGAGCGGGTCAACTATCTCTGCTCGATGTGCAAGGGGCGGGACGTGGTTCGTTTCACTGGTCGACTCTGACAGCGACAAGTGCAGAATCTGAAACCAAAGCAAGTGCCATTTTTCGACATGACTAGAAGTTTTTTTTTTTTTTTTTTTTTCAATGCGAATTCCGGAATCGGCAGAGTAAACCTACGGGTTCTCGGAGACTGGCATACTACAGTGGACGGCATGATTACTTGAATCTCTGTTAGAACGGGACGAGTCTGGACTCTCGAGCGCGTGGATGTGGCGTTGCGCTTAGTGCTGGATCAGCTTCCTTTCGCTTGCTCGGAGCATGGAGATCAGAAATCAACCCTTTACTTACGGTCATAGCCATGCTGTGAGTCGTTCGAACGTCAACGAGAGATAGAGTAAGGAAGGAGGAGCCAACTTGGCGATACTGGTGCCATTCAGAATGCGAACATCGGAAAGAAAAATCGAGATAAATTCCGCCGAATATTCTTGCAACGTTCTACCATCGCATCACACGATGGGGGCGTTCGCTGTGTGATTTCGTAATCAGAGTGATTCCGAACGAGATGAGGCGAATAACGGATGTGACCACATGGACTACGCGGTCCTTGTTCCGATATTATTCCTTCGTTCTCATGCCTCCGAATGTGATCCCCCTAAAAGCCGCATGCATCACAGAGTTGATGCGGCTGGGACAGCCGTTTCACGACTATGCGTTTGGGGCTTGGAAATGTATGCAATCGGTATGAATTGGGGGCCTTTGAGTGTGTGTTAGTTAGCGATTTTTCGCCAGCGGAATGTGGAGCGTCCGTGCGCTTACTACGAGGACTGGGAAAGCGAAATGGTTTCAACAAGAACTTCCATAACGGGCATTCATAAACGACCGTCCGATTGCGGTACAAGCCAACGACCGAATATGGTCGTGTCTTTCAGCAGGACTTCGTACACCACCCTAGAACACGATTGCCGCCAGTCGGAAATTTGCCATCGCCGTACACTAAGCAGAGAAGAGCCGACAGAGTGGCAAGTAAGGTTTCTTGGGTCCTGGTCCTACGGGCGCTCGCGATTTTTCGAGGTGGGAAGAGTTTCTCGCGTTCTCGGGGCACAGCTGTCCTGATGATATAAGGTATGCGAGAACAATAGCGCTGTCCCCGCGCATCTTCTCCGCCTGCTTTCTCTTTTGTTCTCGCTCTTTAGGTCGTCCCCCTCCGCTCATCCGTGTCATCCTGTAGCCATTTTCAGATTGTATAGATCTCCATTGTCATGCCTGCGTCCCGAATTCACGGCCGTTATTCCATTGGGCGTCGTCCCTCCGCTTTCGCAAGTCCCACCTGTAAGTGTTTGTTACTTGGTCACCACCCTCCTCCCACATCTGATCCCATCCCGCAGCCAACCTCATCAAACCAGGCATCTACGGTGCATCACCATCGCCGCGCTCGGTTACGTTCGCTCCCAACGTCACTCCCGGTACCTACAAGGACTCAGACGACAACCAGCTCGACAGCCCCGAGGAGCTCTCACTACCACTCGATGCCCAGCTTTTCCCTCCGTCAGAACAACCACAGAATCCCCCCTCGAAGAGACGTGTCCCTCCCGGCAAGCGCAGGTCGCTTGGCTACATCCCTCGCCCGCCGAACGCTTTCATGCTCTTTCGTGCTGATTTCGTGAGGCAGAAACATGTTCCTGGCTCGATCGAGACCAATCACGGCTCGCTCTCGAAGATCATTGGCAATTGTTGGCGTGCGCTTCCGCTCGAGGAGAAGCGTGTCTGGGAGATTAAAGCAAAGCAGGAGAAGGAAGCTCATTCCAAAAGATACCCCGGCTACCGCTTCAAGCCTGTGCACAACAAGAACAAGGATAAGAAGAAGGACAAGACTCTTTCGTCGCCCGAGGACGAAAGACGGTGCGAGGAAGTCGCGCAACTGTTGCTCGTAGGGATGAAGGGTGATGAGCTCGCGGCCGCCATCCGCCAAATGGACCAGAAAAAGGTGGTTGCCCCGGCGTCTCAACCGCAGCACCAACACTTTTATCCTCCCCGTCGACCCTCCTCTGTCCCCCTCCCTGATGCGCGCTTCCACCCAATTGCGTTGCCATCCGTCCCTTTCTTCACACAGTCGTCTCGCTCAGCTTCGCCAGTACATAACATTTCACGGAGCGCTCGCATGATCATCGGTCAACGCCGTCCTTCGAGTGCACTGCCTCATTTCGGGCGGACCTCCTGGGGAGTAGACGATATCCCAATGTTCTCCTCTGTTCCTGTCCCCGACTTCTATCCTCAGGCCTCACTGCAGCGGGATGTGTCACCACTTCCTGACGTCGATACCAGTCTGTTCGAGGACACGTTCAACTTTGGATTCCCGGCCGGATCTGGGGAGCCTCCCGCGATGGTTCGTACTCATTTTGTTTTCATTTCGTCTGATATTCACCAACTTTTACAGACCTTCAACGATATGTTCTCAAATCTTCCACCTCACGCCGCCTCTGAGTCTCCTGCATCGTTCAGTCTCACAGCGATGAACCACATTTCCCCCCAGGACCTCTCGCTCACCCTGGACTGTATGACTGCATCTCAATTGGATCTCCAATCGAACGTTCTCGTGGGTGACGTGACCGCGTGGAGCAACACGCCAGTGGAGTTCTCCAACTCAGGGCCATCATCCGCGTACAGCGGATCTCCTGCCAGATCGGACCTTGGCCTACCTGTCGTCGCGCCACGTCCTCAGCACGTTCCTGCAGGGGTGACGATTGACCTGTGGCAGGAGATTACCTCTTGCCAGTCTCCCGAGAGCAAGATTGCATCCGACCAGATTCAAGGGCTACCAGTTGGCTTGGTCACACAGCACATGGGTGTCCCTGCTGTTGCAGTCGCCGGCGTGGACATAGGTACCTGTCAACAAATGCCAGCATTCGACACGCTGTTCGATGGCGCGTTCACTGGCATGGAGTTCTGATTGGCCAATGAGACCTCCCTTGTTGTTTCAATTATCCATGACTGACGGTCGTACATGATAAACCGATACCCCATTTCCATATCGACTCTGACTGCAGATGTGCGCAATCGTTTCTTTCTCGTTGTATCCATTAGAGGTGTTACGCTCGCCTTCAATTCCGTCTCGTGCTTTGCTGGCTTTTTGTGTGCATAATATCTTGTATTTCTGACCTGACCTTACTCCTTGACACTGGATCCACCTTCATCGAGATGTTCTATTCATCACCACTTGTAGCCTTACTATGCTCCTGATTGTTTATGACGCCTTGTCTCGTCCTAGTGTAGCATATATATATACCCTTGATGGTGTTTTCTTCATGTCCCCCCCCTTTGAGTGAATGAATTGTCGTTGTTAACCTTGATGTTAGGTGTGAGAGTGGCTGTGAGTGTCCTTGAAAGTGTAGCAAATGCCAATCACAAACATCCATCCTTTGACCCTGTTCCTCGTCCAATCGTTGTAGATCGTTCAGTTCGATTCCGGTAGGACTCGGAATAAAAATTTTGCCCGCTTCTTCCATTGGGTTCAACTCGAATTGAACGAAACCCTGCAGCCCCTGCTAATACCGCTCCACGACACGCTCCGCCATCATGATGGACTAGAGAGCGCCAAGGAAACCGAGGTGACGGCACCCACGAGCTTCAAGTTGATCCTGAGCCCAGCTCGGACTTTCATACACGCATCCTACGTCGACTCAGCGGAGTTCATGGCAAGAAACTGTACTTGTCATGGTCGATGACTCGATGGCACCCGAATTGCGTTTCAAGTGGGAGCTAAGCGTGGATTTACTTAAGCCGATTAACGCCAGATGAATGTGCGCAGCCCCGCGCAGCTTCATTCCCTAACTCTCTGCACAATATTCTGGTATGATTGGTGCCACTCTCCTGACCGAAATCGTGACCTTGGCGAGTGCGGTCACCTCGTTCTTTGGTGATACGCAGACCCCGCTCTCTGCGTCTCGGCCATCGCTCAGCGAGACATGTCGGGAAATCGCTTCCTCTATTTCCTCAGCGTCAAATGTCTACGATCACAGTTCGTCACTGCGTCCTTCCTCCCTTCCCATTCGGACCCAGGCTCACGGTGTTTGTCACAGCCTCGGCGAAGTATCTTGAAGATATCTATCATTGGACGTCGTGGAGTTCACAATATGCGGCGTGTTCGTTGGAACCCGGTACACCGGAGGATGTTGGCGTCGCGGTAAGCCCGTTCCGCTCTGGCAGACGTGCTGCCGTTCACGAGTTGGCGCCTAGTTACGCATTCTGGGTCGGACACGGACCCCATTCGCGGTGCGTGTCGTTACGGTTACGGGCGAGAACGTTCGCTCACAAGATGTCCATTCAGGTCAAAGGCGGTGGACACGCCACCAACCCAGGATTTTCGTCCACCGAGGGAGTCCAGATTGCGATGACGAGGTTTTCTGAGATCGTCTATGATTCCAAGGCGCAAACAGCAACTGTAGGGGCTGGCCTGACCTGGGACGAAGTCTACGAAGCACTTGAACCGCACGGAGTCAACGTTGCAGGCGGACGAATAGCTGGTGTCGGTGTTGCTGGATATACGCTTGGCGGAGGTACGTTCGAATAGCATGTGTACTTGACGGGCGTACTGACGTTGTGATCAGGTTACTCTTGGCATACAAATCAGCATGGGTTGACTATCGACACCGTACAAGCCTTTGAGTTGGTCGTGCCTAACGGAACGGTCATCGACGTGACGGAGACCTCGAGTCCTGACCTGTTCTTTGCTCTCAAAGTACGTTATTTCTCTAACCGATAACTCAGTAATCTGATCGAGCTATCCTCTAGGGAGGACTAAATAACTACGTACGTGAGGATGTTCGATTGTCGATCAGGCTTTGATTATTGTTCAGGGCATTGTAACCAGGTTCACGTTTAAGACATTCCCTCAGACGAAAGTTTGGGTATGTCCAGTTCCATGCCAGCTTCATGTGAATGTTTTTAATGTGGACTGTAAAGGGGGGTCTCCTTTCCTATTCGGGAGATGTCCTAGACCAATTCATCGCAGCGACGACGAATTTCATAGCGAACAATACCGACCCCAAGGCTGGGATAATTGCGTTATACCACAACTCCCGCGGTCGGGTAGGTCATCTAGTAGCCATCTCTTGATAATTCAATTTCATACGTTTGTCCGTCTCACATAGTTCAGCACCAGCCTGAACATTTTTTATGATGCACCAACTCCCGCTGCTGGCGTGTTCGACGAATTTCTGGTGATTCCTTCGGCCACGCACGACGTTTCGACGCGTTCATTTCTTTCTTTTGTGAAATCCTTACTCCCTCCCTCCCATCCTGCACGGTGAGTGTGTCCTTACCCGAACTTGTACGAGTATTCTAACTACATTTACAGATTTGTTTTCAACTCGGTTTCCGTGACGAGTTATCCAGCTCACTTCATTCGATCCATCGTCAATGAAACCAACGTGAGCCATGCCTAATGTCGTCCCGAGTACGTTTTGTTGATGGTAACACCCCAGTATTGGCGGCAACACCTCCCCGATGACGTATTCTCCATTTCTTACGATGTACAACCTTTCCTCCCCTCGCTCTTTGGCCACAACACGACACCATCAGCTTACCCGCCGACCCGTGTGCAAGCCCTCTTTCCGTTCAACTTCCACTTTTCATGGACTGACCCGGATTCGGACGAAGCCGTTTATGAAGCAGCGAGGACAACTGCGAAGACGCTCGGGGCGCATGGCACGAAAGATGGTCTTACCGTCGTTTATCCCAACTATGCGATTTTCGGCACACCGCTGGACCAACTGTACGGGGAACATTTACCCAGATTACGGGCGATCAAGGGGAGGGTTGATCCAGAGAACGTGATGGGACTTGCAGGCGGTTTCAAAATCGGATTCTAATGTGACGTGGTAGATTCTGTGGTGTGCCCCAAATGTTCCGACTCGGGACGTTGACGGGGTCAAGCGACCCGAATACATGAGTGGATTAGACGAACGGGTCATCGTGTCTTCGCAAGTGAGTGTAGACAAGGTGAGGGCTCACAAGAGTACGAGTCAAGTAGATGTGATCCAGCACGGGTGCATGTGTTAATCTCGTAGACTTAGCACTGTATTCATTACGGTCTTTACGCTGTGACGAGACGTACCGCTACGATCTCATCTTTGTGCTCGACATGCGATGCTCCAGGCCAGCCTAACTGACTCTCTAACGCCTAACTCGGAGGATGGGTATGACATAAATTCAGCCGGTATTGTCGTAGTTCCGGTGTAGTAAACAGAATTTTACAGTGATCAATAAAGTGTGTCGTTGAGGAGAATGTTGGGAGAGACTAGCAGTCGTACCTCGAGTATGGTCTACTAGTACCGCCGAAAGTGGTGAGATTGCTATGACGGCAGTTTACGTCGGCTCAGAGATGCTGACTCGTAATCCACAAAAACAATTTGTAACGGCGAGTTGAAGGGACCTCCTACCTTTCGCGGCTGGAGAACCCTCTCTGACTGGCCAATGATCGCTGGGCATCTGAGTGAGAGGTCTCTTATACCACGTCTTGCCTTCTAACACTATGTATGCACCTAGTAGTACTATGGCACGCTACCGAAATTGCGCCACCCATTGGCAGGGATCTATCAATTTCCCTGATTCCAGCCAACCGAAAGCCGTTGTGGCACCCGAATTGCGTCCAGGGCAGTTAATATTTAAAGCCACTCAATGGCTCCGTTAAGGCGTACACACAGGGACTCCTCCAATTCCCTGCGAGTTCTGGTATGATTGGTGCAACTCTATTCACTGAAGTAGTGACCTTGGCAAGTGCGATCACCTCGCTTTTCGGTGATACACAGACCGTGCTATCTGGGCATCCATCCAAGTTCAGCGAGACATGCCGGGAAATCGCATCCTCTATTTCCTCTGCGTCAAATGTGTATGACCCGGGTTCGTAGCTGCGTGTCTCCCTCTCCATTCAGGCTCGTGCTCAAACACGATGTTTGGCTATAGCCTCGTCGAAATATCTCGAAGATATCGCTCACTGGACGAAATTGGGTACACAGCTTGCAACATGTTCTTTCGAGCCCGGTACGCCGGAGGACGTTGGTGTCGCAGTGAGTCCGTTCTACTCTCGTGATGCGCTGTTATTCACGAAGATATTTGGTACCATTAGTTGCGAATTCTCGGCCGAACGCGAACTCCGTTCGGGGTTGGTCTTTCGGAAGATTGAGATGGTTCAGGCGTTCTAACATGCTCTTCTAGGTCAAAGGTGGTGGTCATGCCGTTAACCCAGGGTTTTCATCGAGTGAAGGAATACAGATCGCGATGTCGAGGTTTTCCGAGATTGTTTATGATTCCACGGCCCAACTGGTCACCGTAGGCGCAGGTCTTCTCTGGGATGACGTGTATGAAGTACTCAATCCCCATGGAGTGAACGTTGCTGGTGGTCGCATATTGGGCGTGGGCGTCGCTGGGTTTACTCTGAGTGGAGGTGCGTTCAAGGTGCCTGTATGGTCGGTCGTAACATCGATGTTATGAACAGGATACTCCTGGCATGCAAACCAGTATGGATTAACCATTGACACTGTCCAAGCTTTTGAGTTGGTTATGCCTAATGGGACGGTCATCAACGTCACGGATACGTCGAGTCCTGATTTGTTCTTTGCTCTCAAAGTACGGCTTTCTCTATTTCGTGACTCGGTAACTTCACTGAGTCGATTTCTAGGGTGGCGCTAACAACTTTGTATGTGCAGATGTTCATTTGGCGACTCGAGGCTGATCGTTGCCCAGGGTATTGTAACTAAGTTCACGTTCAGAACGTTCCCGCAATCACAAGTTTGGGTATGTATATTCCTGCTTCTATGCAGATCCCATTAACGTGAACTGTAAAGGGTGGCCTCATTTCCTTCCCTCTGGACGCACGAGACCAATTCATCGCAGCGACGGCGAATTTTTCGGCAAGCAACACGGATCCCAAAGCCCAAATAATCTCGATGTTCTACGATCGCTTTGGCCAAGTGGGTCTTCTTGCAGCGACTTCTTTATCCTACTTCGCTTCAACTGAGTTGTACGTAGCTTGGCGCGGGGGTCAACCTTTTCTATGATGGGCCAACCCCACCAGCTGGCGTGTTTGATGAGTTGCTAGCGATTCCTTCAACCCTGAATGACGTGTCGACACGTTCATTCCCTGATTTCCTGGTGTCCTTACGTGGAATCCGATACCCTGAACGGTAAGCCGCTCCCTGTCGGATGTTGTACTGCGGATGCCCAATCACAATGCCAGATACATCTTCAACTCTATTTCCGTGACGGGTTATCCCGTCTCCTTACTCCAGACCGTCGTCAACGAGTGCGAGGTATGCGAGGTCTAATGACCGTCTCAAGCATGGATGGTTAATCGTTCTACCCCAGTACTGGAGACAAAACCTTCCGGATGATGTCTATGTCGTTTCTTATGATTTACAGCCCTTCCACTCCTCGTTACTCTCCCATAACACAACGCCATCAGCATACCCGCCTACCCGTGCGCAAGCCATCTTTCCGTTCAACGTCAACTTCGCATGGAAGCGGCCGGAATCTGACGAAGCTGTTTATGATGCGGCAAGGAAGACTATCAAGGCTCTCGAACCGCTTGCTATGGTCGGTCAGGATGGCCCTCCGGTTGCCTATCCCAACTATGCACTTTTTGATACCCCTCTCGTTAACTTGTATGGCGACAACTTGCCCAGATTACGGGCGATCAAAGTGGAGGTGGACCCGGACAACGTGATGGGACTTGCTGGCGGTTTCAAGATTTGATTCTGTCTTGACGTGATATGCACAGCTTACGTGTATCTAGTGTAGAACGGTCGATGCAATGCCCTCGTGGCCAGTAGTATGAGAGAATTGGACGAGATGTCGTACGGGGATGCAGCGAACCAACAATACCAGTCGACACGTCGCCCCAGTGTTGGGATCATCGCAAAAGATGTCTCGTGCATTGCTTCCATGTCGCTGATCTGCCAACCAGCATCTTATACCGTCGTGACGCGGGAAAAAAACACTACTATAGACGACGCCACACATACTTTTGTGTGTCAGTTCAAACCAGAGTCTTGGGTAGTACAGTTGATTGCATTGGCTACGCATGATCGCGATGTTCACGCGTACATCTTGTCAGTGCGGTCGCAGCCCATACGACCTCATGTGCGAGTCGCAACCCGAGATATCACAATGTATTTGGGGGGTTACGTCGATAGCATGTTGATATCCCACTGGAGGCGGAGTCAGTCCGTCATATTCTGCAAATGGCTGCATACAAATTGTCTCATCTTGAGGGATGAACGTTTACGACGTCCGTAAGCACAAGACCCGTGGCGAGCACATCCTCCCATCATCATCTATATCATCTACATATATGCCATGCGGGCCATCATCACGAAAAGTGTCGAACCAGTGGCAATATGTCCCAGCCTGATTCATGTTGTGGTGGTGCATAAATCTATATAAATGGTATATAAATCCATACAAATATATATAAACTCATATGAACCCGCTACCATCAGCAAAATAATGTGCAAAC
>JBBPMU010000354.1:0-27084 GCA_038090475.1 Wakefieldia striispora | reverse complement strand
AAAAATGACTCATTTCAAAGTGTCCGATAGTCTAAGGTTATGCACACGAAGCTTGTCCATGTAGGTATCACAATAATGACTGGCACTGCGCCTCTATATCACTAGGCGGTAAAGAGCGAATTGATTAATAGTTGGTACTTGGTGAGTAGGATATAGGGCGTGTCGTGTAACTTGAAAGGGCTAGCGCGAAATGCGTGAACAGTAAAATGGACGACAAGGTGTCGGCACAGCATACAAGAAGCCGAACGGGGGGACACGAAAAGCAAATAGACAGCGACGATTACCTGAGGTTCGTAGAGGGATTTTCAGATCCCCTTGCGGGCGACACAGTTAAAGTGATCACCCTTGCGGGTAGCCCGAGGCTCACCAAACGACACGCCCTTCTTCCGCTCTTCCGAGTGCGATTTCGATGCCGACGGTAAACTCTGATCCATCCTGTTCGAACACCACCTCTTTGCCCGCCCTCCTCAGGATCGATGCATTTATGCTTCTCTTGTTCGAAGGGATGGGCGAATGGACGTGCGCATATCGAGGATACTGTTCGTGTGGAGCCGGAGTGGCTGATATGACCAACGGACCCATGGGTGGAGGCGAAGCGTAAGCTTGCGACAAGTCTTCACAGCGTTCGCTGGCGTACTGGTCAGAAGTGCGACGGGTCTTGTTCATATTAGCATAAGGCCTGACCGTGGGCAAGGAGACCGCCCTGGGTCTGGGAGCGAATGGAGGATTGAAAATGGGCGGCGGCGGTGACTGTTGGGATGAGGAAACGGAAAGTGACGAGAGTGGCTGCAATAGCAACGCGGAAGTATCCAACCTCCCCTCCCCGTCATTCGCTAGGGCCGAAACCTCTTCACCAACAGCGGCTCGATATGTTGGAGTGCTAGGCCGGAACTTCGGAAGGGCAGGGGGCGAAGGTAAGGAAGACGCAGGTGGGACGACATACATACTCGTAGTACGCTCACGTGGCTGCGTCGAGCAGAAGTAGAGAGCATCTTCCTCGTTATTCGGGGGTCCCTGCACAACCTCCACTGCATCAGTTGAAACAGAGGCGGGCACTGCTTGCGGAAAACCGACACCATTGACCTCGGGCTCAGATGCATCCTCGCTCTCGTCCTCGCACACAGGGAACAGCTTGGTGATGCTGTCAGCAAAGTGCACTCGTAATGACCCTTTTCCCTCTTTCGCCTGCGGGCTACGCATCAAGCCCAGATCACCGTACTTGCTAGGGGTAGACATTTGTGAGCCCCCTACACTCCGGGCGTACATCGCGAGCGGCGAACTTCGCACTGGGATTCCAAGGGATAAGCCAGTGGGTACAATTGGCCCACGCACCCGCGGGGTCCCCCTGGAAGAAACAAGACTGGATGGCCTCATCGAATGCTTGCTCAGCGAGAAGCCACCGCCCCACACATTCGGCACGGGTCGAGATGTGCAAGGATACGGAGCAGAAATCTTGATGCCTGAGCTCCAGGCGCGGCGCTTTGCCTTGATTTCTAGAGAGCTCTCTGCCTCAGCGTCCATCCAGTTATTCTTGGCTCCAATCATCGTTGCTTTGAACTGTCTCCACCCTTCCTCACGAGCCCGGGTCCGAACAATCTCGAGTGCGGCACAAACTTGCTCAAGATGCGCAAGACGCGAGGCGATTAGCTCCTCGACTTCTGGATCTCTGTAGGGAGAACTGTATGGGCTCGAAGAAAGCGGTGTAGATAGAGTTGGAGGGGGGGACGCTGTTGAACGGGCACTCGAATATTTGGCCGAGGCTAACCGAGGGCGGGGGCGAGATGATGCAATTCTTGATACCAGACCTGGCTGAGGAGCAGAGCGAATTGCAGACTTTGTAGATCCGTGCCGTAAACGTGCGGGCGGACCAAGGGGAAGATCCTCCCCTTCCTCAGGAGTCCGGAGGGACACCTGACTGTCGTCTGACTCCCCGTCATCTTTAACATCGAAAGGAATAAGAGGAGTCCTCGACAAATCAAACCCTGTGTCTGCTAGCCTACTGCCATCGTTCTCACCACAAGCAGGACCAAAGTTACCCGGGTGCCGCCGTTCGTCACCAAAGTTTGACAAACAACCATCGAAGTCATTATCATAGCGTTCCACAAGACCAAGTCCAAAGGTAGGCCGTTCGTTATCATCCTGATCATCACCGAAGGTGAACGGTTCTTCAAGCAGGCTGTCATTGTAGTGGTCATATTCGACTAAAAAGTGGCCAGCCTCGTCAGAGGGACTGAGATGGTGGACATATCGAATACCCCATTCATCCGCTGTAGAGGCAACTAAGCCCAAACTCGAAATACACAAAGATTTCTCACCTCTCTCCTGACGAGGATAGACAACTCGATCAGAGTCTTCCCCTTCGAACATCTCCGGATGTGGAGATGGGGCACGGCAACGCCACTGCTGTGACTCACAATCCATACTGCGGTCCCCAAAGTCCAGAGCAACTCTACCTTCACTTTGGGCCTTCCTGTGCCCGTTCCCACCTAGCTTTGTGCTACCGACGTGAAACCCGTGACGAGTTTTGATGGTCTTGAATGAGTCTATTTCTGCCCGGAGTTTACTGGCCAAGGCAATCAAAGTCCACTCAATATAGCCAGCTGCAGGTAGATGTTGGGGAGTAAGAGCCGGTGTGATATGGCGTCTCCAGACGTCAATAAGAACAGCTCGGGCGCGCTTGCGTAGAAACTCTGGGTTGGGTTGTATTGAGGCGAAGCTAGGCCGTTGAGGAGAGATTGGTGGTGCACGTTTGGGAGCGGGGGGCGGAGGAAGTGGGGTAGGTGGTGGCGCGCTAGACGGTGGAGGTGGCAGATGCGATGAAAACGATTTTGGAACCAACGAGCTGTCGATCTGACCATCAGAGAGGGACGACGTTGGTAAACTGTAAACGTACGATATCAAAGAAAACAAAAGAGACCGCTGTCTCTTGTGTTTACCTAGTCTCGAAGACTTCGTGGGACTGGGCGGGGTAGCCTCTGTGCCGCCAGTCGCACTTCCTGGATAGGCGCCATTCTCCATGCTACTTCGTTGGCTTTCAGGCTCGCTGCAGCCTTTGACATCGACGACGACACCTAACAACATTCGAACACAGTCCGAATTCATAGGGATAGTAATTATCCGCCCATCGACGAACATAACCGTAATCTCTTTTTGCGGGACGTCCATACTTAGTTCCTCGACGCGGGCGACCAAACCAACTGCTCGATCCAGCATGTGAATATTCGAAGGTGGCTCGAACTGTAGAACTGAAGAAAGGAGTTGAAGCTGCGAGGACCACGCAGGACCAATGGTTGCGTTAGGGCTGAAGCCGGGCAAGGCGAGAACACCTGGAAATGTCAGGCCGTAAAGAATTGTGGGGTGCGGGGATGGAGGAATGAGACGGATCCGCATCGTGTAGATGCATGCAACAGATTAAGAAAAGGGATAGAATAATGTCTAATTTGAAAGAGAAGGAAGTAAAAAAGGACGGACTCAACTTGTGGACGTCGTTGACGTCCAACACAAAGGGCGAAGCCCGCTCGCGTGCTGGTTTTCTGCAGGCATGGTACGTGAGTTTACGTTACAACTGTTTTTACCGAACGTTAAGTTGTGTCAATGTGTCGCTGTTCCCCGCTTCTCCAAATTGAGGGTGGCGGGACAGCACGCCAGAAATGTTTCAAATTGAGTCGAAATATGAGAGCAACCAAGTTGGTTCAATCCGGCAAAGCAGTATACTTGTCATCGCAACCAGGCATCATTGCCAGACAACTTGGATTGGCACGGACTGGCCCAAGACGGAGAATACCGCGCCTGGCCCTGATTTAGAAGTAGTTCACCCTGAGTCCATCATGCGTGTCACAATATGTCACACCTATTGAAGGACGCTACGGAACACCCAGGACACAGCACACGGAGTCTGGAAAGACGTCTAACGTTCTAGCTCAGAAAGTCGCCACGCTACATTCATATCGAACAAAACTGAGGCGTTGTGCTGTGCGGCAGATCTAAAAGCGGCGCCGAGAAGCGTGTTCGCGGTACTTAGATCGAGTATTCGGCACAGGGATACACGCGTTGGCGTGCATTAGTTTAGATCACCCGCGCAATGCTTGACTGTGAGTCACATCAGAAAAGGGGGAATTTCGAGTCGCTGGGGCATTGCATTGGGGCGTCCCTGCCATATTCGTAGTGAAATCGCAGCATGCAGAACAAGTGAGGCAAGATGACAAACCTCATCGGTTCTACCAACACCATTTATACTGGATGGGGGCGCATGTAGGGTTAGAGCATACCTGACTCTCCTCCTTTGTAACACTCTCCACTTTTGCTTTCCCTGTTGGCGCCATGGGTGCAAACCACAGCCAGCCCAAGGACCACAAGGAAGAGCGCAATGTAAAGCCGAAACGTTCCCTAACGCTGCCAACACTGCTTGGCAAGACGTCGTCGCGACTGAACCTGCTCAACTTGGGTAGACGGTCGCCACAACCACCAGCGACGCCAGTGACTCCAAGCACACCGCACGCCGTAACAGTGGTCGACTTTGCAGAGCAGGGCACAGCATCCCCGGAGCCCTCGGCGATGGACCCGGAGGACCGGCCGGGGTATGCCGTCGAGGTGAGTCTAGTTGCCTAATCGCGCGCTCTCCTTGTGGCCGGCGTTTGCAACTCCCAACATAAATACGCGCCTCTCTTTCTCCCGCAACCCTCATCTCCTCTCTTTCTCAACTTCATACATCAGGACCAGGAGTCCGACCTTGTGATCGCGATGCCTCAGCAACCCGTGACGGTCCCCTGTCAGGTGAGTTTCTGTAGAATCACCCTTCAGACCGTCTCGATCGCTTGCGTTTTGTCCTCGTGATACCAATCCGATGACGCTGATGTCGATCTTCCCGGCATGCCAATTCTAGTACCGCACTGGGCGCACCCTCGGGAGCGGCACGTATGCCATCGTGAAGGAGGCGATCCATATCAAGACGGGACAATACTACGCTTGCAAAGTCATCAACAAGAAGCTTATGGAGGGGAGGGAACATATGGTAAGCACCTCCGCAGCTTATCATTTACTGCGATCTATCTGTCGGGCTGCGGGGTCTCTCGATACCGCAGCATGTCGGCATTCTCGAGTCACGTCAACACACCCTCCTGTGCCAGTCGTCTCCGTTCCACCTCGTGGGATCACCGATCAACATTTTAAATGCCCGTTGATCGTAACATCGCGCTCAAAACGCCCTGATCGCGCAGACATAATCTCCTTTATCCACCCTAGGCCCGACCTAGTCCCGGTTACTAACCACTGATTCCTTAGGTCCGCAATGAGATCGCTGTTCTCAAGCGAGTGTCCATTGGTCATGCAAACATTGTCACACTGCACGATTACTTTGAGGTTCGAGTCACCACACTTAATGGGATCCTAACACTCATAATCACGTAGACCGCGCATAATTTGTATCTTTGCTTCGACCTCTGCACAGGTGGCGAGCTCTTCGACAGTATATGTGCGAGGGGGCAATATACCGAAGCGTGAGTAATACTAGACCCTATCCACGTCCGAAACTTCATCTAACAACACAGTGACGCTGCCGAGCTCATACGCACCATCTTTGGCGCAGTCAAGTATATCCACGGTTGCGATATTGTCCATCGGGATTTGAAACCGGAAAACCTGCTTTTCCGCTCCAAACCTGAGAAGACGTCGGAGATCATGATTGCTGACTTTGGGCTTAGTCGAGTTATGCCGGACAGTAAGCTCAGTATGCTTACGGAAGTTTGTGGGACACCAGGTGTAGGTTCTCTTCTAGCAGTCCTTGCAGTTCATTGAGAGCCTCTACAGTACATGGCACCAGAAATATTCAAGAAGAGTAGGCCTTTCCTCGGTCATCGCTTAGCACATTCACTCATGTTCGTTGTAGCTGGTCACGGAAAGCCCGTCGATGTATGGGCCATGGGTGTTATCACGTATTTCCTCCTTGCTGGTACATATGACTCTGGTGCCTGTGGTGAAGTCGGCTGACATCTATTATTAGGCTATACGCCATTTGACCGTGACAGTCAAAAGCAAGAAATGGAAGCCATCATCGCGGGCGATTACCGCTTCGAGCCAGGTAAACTCTAGCCGTCTTGTAGACTGCGCCTCACCGACTCCCCGCAGAGGAATACTGGTCCAACGTCTCGGAGACTGCTCGTAGCTTTGTCTCCGCCTGCCTCACAGTTGATCCGGATGCACGTCCAACAGCTGAACAAATGCTCCAACATTCATGGCTCACTGCGGAAGTACCACACTTCGTGGAGGGCAAGAACGGCGAACCTGCGGACTTGTTGCCACATGTCAAGAAGGCATTCAATGCCAGGAGGACGTGTATGTTGCATACCCGCTTCATTCAGGGAGTCCATACTGATCGTTCATCGATCTATACAGTCCGTAAAGCCGTGTTCAGCATGATGGCAATGAAACGCATGTCAATCCTGGCTCAAGATCATCATCTCTCACCTGAGCAACGCCAACTCAACGAGGACATTTATCAATTCAAACAGGAATCCGAGAAAGAGAGTCTCGAGCATGTGGACGTTCTTCACCACCACAACGCCGATGATGAAGGCGCAGTCGTGTCTGAAGGTGCCAAGCGAGAGAAAGGAACGTCTGTCGCACAAGGACGTGGTGACGCCGTGCCTGTGGAGAATGCCAAACAGAGCAAGGAAGTCACAGAGAAACTGGCAGCCGTGAGCCTAACTGCCAGCGCCAAGGTAAGCGGTGGAGTAAAGCGCGTTTGATTCTTTCCGTCGTCTGGTTCCTTGTTCGTGTGTAAGACTGGTCGTGGCCGCCTTGCCGTTCGAGTTGTGTCAGACGCTGTTCCACTCTTCTCCTCTGTTGTACCTACCTATCCTCCTTTTTCATAATTTCTCCGTGTCTTGCCTTCATGTGCATTTAATAAACGATCTGCCTTGGTTTGGGTTTCACAGAAGGTCTTCAACCGGTTCGCACGGGGCGGCAAGTAATCAAAACACGGCTGGACGTCCTACCACGGTCTCGGAACTCATTGATTGATCACGCTGCGGGGTGTTTCCGAGTGGACGGGGGAGCCCGGGAGTGATAGATAGATTTCTGCGTACATTGTAAATGCGACGACTTAACACTTACCTGTACATGTATTCTGCTTGCACGGATATTACTCTGAATGGATATTTGCGGCTTTTGTTTTGTATTTGACCTGATACTTCCAGACTCGCGAGCATGGACTCCTCTTGTTCACCAAGCGACCAGACGATCAAACGAAGAATACAATATTTGTGTTTCGTAGAATTCCCATATGTTATCAATAATGACAATGCAGTTGAATCGACCAGTTGCGAAATGGTTTAAACGTGTAATGGACCCATAATCATACACCTAGTATGCAATTAGAATGTCGAATATATTGTCGATGCTATCCATGACGATGCCAAGTCCAATGCGGAATGCAAGACTACACACGCTCTCAAAGCTGCTGACCAGTCGAAAGGGCGAGCGCAACAATAAGGACTTCCCACGCGACATCGAGCGCACACCAGAGTTTCTCGTCGTCGATGCCCAGCGCACACGCGTTGCGCCACAGGCCGTTGACCATCATCGCGTGCGTGAGGAGACGCTGCGCGTTGTAGGTCGTCGCGAGCCTGCCCGCGTATTGTTGGAGGAGACGAAGAACGCGCTCGCTCGTCGGATCATCGACATAGAGCGCCTGGGGAACGCGGCTGGGCAGGAGAGAGGCGAGCAGGTGGTCGATGCGTTTCGTGTAGAGGAATGTGGACAGCTGAGGGAAGACTTCTGGCGCGGGGATGCACAGGGGTACTATGGGCACGGAAATGGTGGATCCGGCGGCACTTGGGCGGACGACGTCGGACACGGGTAAGAGAGGGAGGTTCGCACAGTGAGTCGCGAGGATGATATTGTGGATGGGGAAGAGTGTCACGCGACGCTTGGCGGCAGCGGGGACGTGACGCGCATACACGGCGAGCATGTGTGTGGGCATGTCAGAGGAGAGGTCGTTGACGACCACGGACATTTCCTGAGGAAGAACATTCGACGTGGGTTCGGCTTTGATGCCTGTAAGGACCCGAAGCATGCTGCGGAATGAATGAGTGGTTGGCTACTCCGACAATCGACTCGGCTTACTCAGGTCCGAGGCACTGGAGGCCTTCGCGGATGTAGCCAATTGCCGTGCCAGCTAGCTCGGGTGCGACGGATGTGATTGTCTCTTTCGTGATTTGGCCGAAGACAGGGCGAGAGAGATGTCTCGGGAGTGCAGCATTGACCATGGTGACCGGAGAGGTCGAGTCCGCCAGCTGAACGCTCGCGGAAGAACGGGAAAGCTCAATGTTAATCAAGGAGGGCTGGGGCCGTGCGGTGTTCTTGTGCTTCGCATCCTCCACGGCACATCGAGGGTTGTGAGGCCCACCCGTAGCTCGAGCACGGCGGCGACGAGAAGCGTCTTGGATGCCACCTCGAATCTTGGTCTTGGCTAACTTGGCAGCAGGAGGGGTGTTTTCCGAGTCAGATCGGCGAGAAAGCTTGGAGGATTGGAGGACCATTATGGATTGAATGGAACGAAATGGATGAGTAGGGAAACAGCATCGGAATGGCTTGTTCTTATAATGTCGCACTGAAGACGTTGGCAAAATCGTAATGTGAGAGTGTGACAGGACCATGCCGTGACCAAAATCGCAATCAACCAAAAATTACCTTGTAGGGTAATTTTCCTTACCATCTACGGCAATTTTTTGGACCCACATAAGCCCACGGATTGCTTACGAGAATGCAATCCACGTTGACGACGATTGGATTACATAACTACAAACACATTTATGGTCGAACATAATTAGCAACAAACTGACAAAATGTTGCTAATTTTGTATTATGGAAGTTAGGCTTAGAAAAAGGCAAAATAAGAGTGAAGCCTTTGTTTCAGGAGTTAATTTGTCAACAATGGAGAATATGTTATCAAAATATGTACCTTAATCATATTTTAAGCATGTATGTGGGATATGTAAGCAAGGCAGGCTTTCAAGCCTTAAAGTCGGATGGCAGTCTCTTGATCGTATCACAGACCATGGTTTACAGATGTCTATGCAACAGGATGTTTCTCTGAGGACAATGACTGTCTTGCGGGTGAAGCTCCCAAGGAGGAAGAATGTCAGGTGATCAATGATTCTGACTAACAGTGACTGCTGTCCCCAGGAATCTCCCCAAACCCCCTTGCCTTTGTCTTTCCCCTCATGATGAGAGGAAAGACAAAGGCAAGGGGGTTTGGGGAGGCTACATAAGTGAAGAGGAATGTTTTCCGTTTGTGGAGATTAACGTGGTCATAATAACTGGCAGACACTAGTGCTGCAACTCACGAATCCAGTAAAATCCTAGGACATCTACAGCAATACATGGATCACCGTAAACGAAGAATTATGACAGTAGAAAATCCCCGGTACGCAGCTGACATGTCTCGCCTATTATTCCCCTTTTCCTGTTCCTATGAGGCGCGTGTGATTAACTTCGTGGTCATCACGTGCTCAGCATGATGACGCGGTCACATGATCCGTTCTGTCGCCGCGTCCCAATCAACGAAACTGTTGCACAACGACGGCGATTACCCACTACACCAACGTCCATGCAATAACGCCAAATCGCAAATGGCCACGACAACCCAGATTTTGTTCAACTCACCGGCGTTGCATTCGCTGAAACGTGACCAGCTCGTCAAATTATGCAAGATTCATTCACTCAAGGCATCTGGGAAGAACAAGGATCTCATTCAACGATTGAAACTTCATGCGAGGACGTTACCACCTAACGATCCACTAAGTATCGCTGTTAGGAGCGAAAATCCGGACGTGAAACCAGTTACAGACAGCGAGGACGAGGCATCCGATCACTCCGCCGGTGCCAATGCGTCTATTAATACCATATCGCGTCCCAGCGAGCAATGGGAAGTGGTTATGGACACCATCGCAGAAGTGGACGAGGAGACACTGAGGAGTAACCGAGGTGGTTCCAACCGTCCAGCTGGCGAATTTGGCACGAACACATCCAAAGGTCTGTCCTGTCTGCAACTTCAATTTTGACAGCAACGGCCCTTTCTCACCGGTCTTGTCAGGTTCTGTCACATCGTCTCTCAGAGCTATCGCAACCTCTTTGGGACTGAAACGTAATACGTCCAAATCCGACGGAGCTACTTCATCATCCTCGAGTCTTTCTAGCAAAGATGTGATCCGATCGTCCTCTACTCTTCCTACTTCCGATTCAAACTGCGATCCCGAAGAGCCACCAGTCGAACCAGTTCCTGGGCAGTCCAGTCTCCAAGGCCTACCTGCTCCCTCCACTGCGAGGCTCAGTCTCTCGCAAGCGCCGGCTACAACCACTATCCGCCTCGTTTCAAATCCCCCTACAAATCCGGACGTTTTACTGTCTCCGCCCAAACTCGAACCGTTCGCCACGTCGTTCGACCTTGTCCCTGCTACACCGGGAGGTCCTGGAACTTCCGCAGTCTCTGTATGGCCCCTGTCTCCGGGTGGTGTGACGCGGGAATCCTTGTATCCAGCTGTCCCAACCTTTCAAGGATTTGGTGACTTCCTCAAGCAGCATTGTATTCGGTCTCCTCAATACGACAACTCAGATATGGACATCGACCTGGATATACCTGGTGGGATAGAGGTTCCGTCCATTCGCGAACCCACTCCAGAGAAGGCCAACACCTGTGCACGCCTTAACACGGGTGCAACCCCCAAATCCACCGAAAAACCCTCCGCGGAACCTGTCGACATCTTCTCACCCGCTCCCAATCCGCAAAATACCTCAGCTCGTTCAAGGAGTAGCATTCCTAGATCCGAACCCTTCGTATTCGGTTCGCCACTTGCCCAGAGCAACATGTCAAATCTTCAGTTCCGCTCTGCCGCCCAGTCCGTTCTAGATGAGATGAACAAGAGACTTGCAGAAGAGGGTGTGGATGTTCTCAATGCCAGCGTCTTGAACAATCGCCGAACTACCACCGAGGAATCAACTGGAAAAGAAGAAAGCAACGGTCCCCCTCGTGTCACTGACATGTTCGAGAAGATTCACCAAAAAGAGTTTGATAAGATGGAGTCAATCACCTCGCATTACGCGGCGAAACGTGGTACTCAGATCACTGCTTCCCAACCTATTTTGTCCAAGAAGAGGAAATCGAGCTTGATGGTGAAAGAAAGGCAATCGGGGGTACAGGCGGCGCGTCACCGTCCTAACGGATCTAGGGTTGCAAGCGGCGCTTCTGTGAAGATTCTGCCAGGTGCCTTTGGTAAGGAGGAGGATGAAGACGACGAGGTCGCGGATAGACGTATGTCAAAGCGGCCTCGTGTCGAACGTGAAGAACCAGATGCCTCGACACAGCCTGCAAGAATCTCGATAGCAGCGCCGCCCGATCCCGAGGAGGAAGCTAGGAAACAGAAGGAGAGGGAGGCGATTCGTCGTAGGCTCGATCATAACAAAGCCAAGCGCCGGAGTAGCATGGGCCGGCCGAGCGTCGGACGTGCACCTCGTGAGTATCTCCTTCATTTTCGAAGGCATGGTCTAATGATCTGATTCGATAGCGAAAGCCAAACCCGCGCGGTTGGGTTTCTTTGCCACCGCTAAATCATTGGTTCAGAATGTATGGAACCGAGGAGCTGGATCCAAAGCACCATCCAACGCACTCGTTTCGAGACTGGCTCAACCTAAGGAACGAATGAACGCACCTCCCAAACCTACGGAGACGAAGAAGACAGCCTTTGTGCCTGGTTCTTCTGGCGTGCCTCCCCTTGGATCTCAATCGAAGCGCATACCGTCCGGTGGTAGCAATATGTCATCGCAATCCAATGCTCCTGGTCGGTCTACCCTTGCCCATGGAAACGCCGCGGTCTCACGCTTTAGGAAATCGCCCACCCCTTCACTTAATCCACCCAGTTCATCAGCCGCCGTGGACCCCAAATCATCGACAATAGCCGGCCATGGTCAGTCTAACAATAGAAACAGTTCCCTCGTTGGTTTCTCTTCCTTGGGTTCGAGAGCTGGTCCCTCGACAAACAACACGGGTTCTTCTTCCATGGGAGCAAAGTCAAACGTCAGAAGCCCAGTGGCCAATCTTCAGAAGGCTGTGACCACCGTGCCCAGGTCGAGGGGCTTGTCAACATTGATGGCCCCCACCGCTAGCTCGCTTGCCAAGACAAACACACATTCTCGCATTCCAGTTTCTAGCGAGAATTCGATCCGTACCAAAGGGACGGCGAGTTCTAGGTTCCGGCTTGCAGTGTCACCCCCACGCACCATTACTCTGGAGCAAATCACGAACAGTCCACAAAGTCCGGCTCAAGCCACGCATTCCACCAAGATATTCAGTCAACCTCTGAGTCCGCCTCCCACAGGTCCTCCCATGTCATTGACCATGGCAGCAACGACCATCGTTGGCCAAACCACCGAGGAGAAATCATCCTCGCCGAAGCCGCCTCTCCCGCCGAAACCCAAGGTGTTGCCTGGCCGTAAACCCCGAATTTCACGTTCCAAGGTGATTGCGCGGTTGGCTTCGCAGCGGGCAGCGGCGGATACCGGATCGAGCACGAGTGGTGGAATGGCCGCCAAAGCCGGCGGTAAAGTGCGTTCGAGCATCGGCGCTGAGGTGGCTGGCAAGACCATCCGGCAGTCGTACGCCGGCGCAAGAGGCGGCGACGTGATGATGAGTGCCAAGAAGCGGGTCCGTCAAAGCGAGCATGCGCGGAGGAAAAGCCGTGTGCATTTCGCTGGAGCGGAACAAGAGATGGACGTCGACTAGACTCCGCCGATTCATTCGAGTGATCTTTCCTTTTGCCGTCTTGCGATACCTTGATCCCCCTCTTAGACAATACTTACTTTTTTGTATGATCAAGTAATACTTTTTTCTTTGCTGGTCTTATTATTTACCGATATTTTTGCGTGTATCGTATTGACCCAGAGGAGCGCCAAATCGTGAGTGACCGACACTTTGGGCGCTTACCGAACTCCGACGACTGCCTTCTGCCCATTCAAAGGGTCGAGCGTTAGATGCTTGACTGATCAAGCGCCGTACTAATTTGAGTCACAAATATCAATGATATTGGTATATTCCGTTGCCAGCGATATAGCGTCGTTGACCAATGGACTGGACCATACCTAATCCAGGTAAACTCGAATGTAAGTACCCGAGACCATTCAAATCTGACTGCGAGGGCATCGCTCGCCCACAGTGACTACGCACGACAGTGTCGGGATCGGGGGACGTCGATGAAATTCCGCGATTGGAGGCCGCGGCAGCTGTAGGCTGTAGCGCTTACACTAGGGTGGCTGCCTGTCAATGATAAAATGCGGCTGCCACGTCAGATATCTACCACAGGGGCGCACAGGCTGACAACGGCTGCTCCCCAGTAACGCATAGCCCGTATGGCCAGTCATCGTCGACGTCGACCGGGCTTGAGCGCCGTCGCGGGAGAACGTGCCGCATTACGAAAAAAAAGAAAAAAAAACTTGAAATGCTGCAACGCCGACAAGGTTTAGGTTTTCGGGAGTGGTCCAGCTGCCGTCGCCGCTAACGGGATCACGTATTCGCAAAGGCGCCCACGGGTACGACACCCCAATCGATGACGATGGCAAACAGGATGTGTGATCGAGACCATACTGTATGTAGTAGTACCGTGACTGTATGACTCACTCCGGCAGCCGAGATGAACGCGTCCGCATCGGATTAACATGAGGATCCTGCCAATGACACTACGGAACCTTGTTTCACCTCCGAGTGGTTACAACTTTTTCGCAATGCACTCGCTTGGAACGTGGGCAGGTTGAGCGGTTCGAGTCATGAACCTGTGCTGCGGAAATGAAGAGGATTGATTTGGGAGGAAAAAAAAGGGTCAACCGGTGGCGGAAACAGAGTTCTCATACTTATGCCTGTAGCATGGAAAGTGAAGATTTATTGATGACAGCGCCGGGCCATGGGAGGAAATCAGGACATGTAGAGCCGAGTAATGTACCATATACGGTACAAGCGTGTGTCTACGTGGAGAGGTGGGTGTATTAGCGTACTTAGCGTATCTACTACCAATAAATCTGACGCATGCACAAAGAATAAAGGGAAGGCAGGGGAAAAGAGAGTGAAAGGCAAGCAGCCCGCCAGTGAGGGGGAAAATGAGCGCGCAATTAGCAGAACACAGTATTCGATCCTATAGTAAGCGGTACCGTAACTGTCCGACCGTAACACGGCGGGTGGAGGGAAAAAAAAGTCCAGTCATGATCCTCGTCCAGAATGGGGGATTCAGGGTGTCGTATGAGTGCCATTTTAGGGTGGAATGAAAAAGAGCGTGAATGAGTTTCGAGCCAAGTTCGCGTTAGAAGCGAGGCGTTGGTCAATGGTAACGTCATATGTTCGGAACGGGACTTGCGTGCCGTGGGTTTCCGACGTTTGTCGACACCCCTGCCGCAGCCGCACGTTGTCGATTACGCCGAGCCTCCACAGTGACATTCCACGCTGTCCGAGCGATGCCCACGAACCCCGTATCGCGAGGACCGAGATGCAGGATATTTTTCCACAGTCCCTGATTGAATACGATGTAGTCGGTGAGCTGTCGATCGCTGCATAGATTTCCCATCAACTGCGCCATAGTAGGAAGAGCGGGAAATTCACTGATCACTTCCGTTGGGAGCAGGCGACAGTATAACAGTTGCGAGCGTGGTTCGAGGCCGAGGGCAAAGAGAAACAGTAACGGTATTGATGGGGCGTGAGGGACGTGGAGGGGGACGACGGGAAGGGTGACGAAATGGCCGTTAGAATGCGACGAGACACGGGAGATCGGGGGTGGCGTGCCGGTCGCATTCTGCGGAATGATACTCGTGCGAAAGTCGCGCGCATGCACGTCGGCGTGGATGGGGACTAAGATCGGAGAGTAGGAGGGCTCCCAATCACTTTGCGGGATATCAAAGACGGCCAGGACGTGCGATGGAATGTAGGAATGAGCACCCCTAAGGACGCGCAGATTGATGGTCGAAGGGATGGCAACACCCGGTGGGAGGGCCGTCTTCTCTACGTTCATCCGACGACAAAGGAGCCTTTCGTCTGTCAATAACAAAAGATGCGGGGTTAGGCAGGGTACTTACTCGAGATGATCGTCATGTGTGAGCACCAGACGTCGTATAGGGAGTAAACGAGAGTGTTTCATCGCCGAGGGTAAAGAGAGCGTGGGGTCCCGAATGTGTGGGGAAGGGAGCGACCTAAATTATAACACTATCTGAAACTAGAAACACTGTCGTCAGTCGGCCAGCTCACTTCTAAGATCAACCTCCGCATTCCGGAATATGAATTTGTCGCAAAGTGGAAGGGGACGGGGAAAGCGGAAGAGGGTCTAGAATGGCGAGTGACTTACCGATCGTGAAGAATGGGCGTACGTAGTCGCGCAACGAATGTGTGGGGCTCCGTGAGTGTGTCTAAATAGTAACTGACACGACCGTGACCATGAAGGAATGAGAGGAGGGAGAAAAGAGTGCGTGAGTGAAGGTTTGAAGGTGTTGAACGGAGGCTTTTTAGGATTGGCAGCGATGATGATGCGGTGACAGCCACGAGGCGGTACGATGTTACAGTGACCCTGGTAAGAGGAACGCGAAACGGCAACGTGAACTGAACCGCACAGGACTATAATGGTTACCAACCGAGGAACAGAAGTTGGTAGCGGGACTTTATCTCGCCCTTACGACGCCTCGAGGGAGCGAACCCGCGCTTATAGTGGTGTCGCGGCAAGATCTGGGATTCAGGAACAGTCAAGTTGGCTCGTCCTTCGGCGATCTACTTCCGCCGCAACTCGAATATCCAAAACTAATACGTACTCTGCTACCATGTATGTATGTATGTGCACACCCTTCATGGGACCCGCTTCGTGCTGGTTGTGCGGAACCGGACGCCTTGTGACAGATGCTCTCACTGTCCGGGTGTTGTTGAGACACCGCCGGGATGTGCCATTGGCCTAACCATAGTTACCTGCGCAAGGTTACAGTCACTCTTACGCCGATATGTACTCACTTTATCGTCCATCTAATTTGGTTGCGAGATTCTCATGCCAAAACCCACCGGCGGAACACACTTTGCTATAATTTACACTTTTTACAGGAAACGAGAAGGCTCTAGGCTTCTAATATTCCCAGATCTAATCCTCCCATCCATGATCAACTCAGTGATCACCTTTGCAGTTCCTGGTGCATTGCATATGCCCTGTCTTGAGTTAGCATCGCGAGTTTACTAATGCTAGCCACGAGTGACTGACCCAGCAAGTGTGTCCAGTCGCAATGTACACCCCCTTTGCGATGTTATTGCGTGCTTCGCCGATAATGGGTCCCCTACCATCAACCACAGGCAGAAAGCATGCCTGACGCTTCTCCACTGTTGCCTCCCTGAATTCTGGGGAGATGCTTGCAACATGTTCCCAAACGCTTAGACATGCAGCTCGATCTACTTGAACGTCATCCACGTTTTCAGGGAGGGGTGAGTCGTCTCCCGGTCCACAAGCATAGATTTCATTGTCTGGGCGGGCGTAAATTTCAGGGGTTACCACTCGTCCTCCCGGGAGGGTTATTTCAGTAAAGAGAACGTAAGGTGCTATCATCACGTCGGGGCTAGGACGAACAGTGACACTGTGAGCACGAGTCGCAGAGATAGGCAAAGTGGGTACAATCGAAGGCGACCACGCCCCAGCAGTTAGGATGACGTGTGTGGCAGGTATGACTTCTGACACGTCACCACTCGAGTCCTTGTAGCGAACACCAGTAGCACGGCCGCTTTCTTGTTCGATCGCGGTTGCACTTCCTTTGAGCAGCGTCGCCCCATTTTCCATAGCAAGATCCATCATACTGGTGGTGAAAAGATACGGATGCACCTGGGCAGTACCATCAGGCGCAGACATCGGGCTGTAAGACTCGGTGAGATCCTGCTTGACCCAGTTCAAGTCTTCGGGATGACCTGATAGGGGCCTTGACGACGAGATCTCAGAAGAGGCGTCGAGTCCGGCTTTCTTTTCCAAGCTCTTCCGTCTCCCACCCGCTCCGACCCCGCTTCCAAAATAGCGTTTCAGATCTTCACCCTGCCCTTCCCAGCTCCCACAGCCAACGAACCGCCAGCCCCACCTTTCCTTGCCGTTGTGTTCGTTTGCCAGCCTGACATGTTCGAGGAAAGAAATGTCGACGAGTTGGCGTGGGTATGCCCACTTGGCGACGAGTCCACCGGCCTTCCCAGAAGCACCCTGGGCGACACCGTGAGCTGATGCTTCGAGCACGGTAATTCTGGTAGTTGATGGGGAATACGAGGGATGTCTAGTGAGGTAATAAGCTGTGGTACAACCTATTATTCCACCACCGATGATGACGATGTCGCGGTGCTCCGCTTGGGCCATGGGGATCGAAATTGTTCAATGATGCGACCCAGGAAACGAGCGGGGAAAAAAAAAAAAGACGGTGCAGGATGCATTCTTGTCATCTGACACGGTAGAGAAATGACACTAGTTCACTACCGGTCCAGTAACCCCCCTAAGTGGGGGTATAATCCAAACTGGGCTTTGGCTAACTCAAGCGCTCAATATCATGATGTGTCTCGTTCTGACATTCAGGTATCGGGTCGTTGCATTGTATCTCCAGGCTCGGAAGACCACAAAGTTTTGGTGGGCATGAGCTGCAGGGTCACGGTCCATGACTTTGTCGCGCTCGCGGGTGCCTCAACCTCTAGGTCTACCCTACAACTGGAACGGGGACGCGACCTTGTTTTCGTCTGCTCAGGTCACACTCGCTGGGTGACACCACAATCAACCATCGATCCATCCTTGTTTAGTACGTATCGTGTCCGACTGCTTCCAAGTTATGCACTAAAGCGAAGGTAGCACTCCACCGCAACAGACTCTACCGATATTGCATGGTTCCGCCGCCCTTGACCGCCAGAGTAGGGATTGTAAGCATTCCGGAGTGGGGCCAACTGCCTCAGGCGGACGACCCTGATTGTTCTCGGCTGCGCGATCTCCAAAAGTTTGAAAGTACCGACTTCCAGCCTTCTTTGATGCGTCCGAGAACTGGGATTGTTCACCCGGCCCAACAGGCGAAGCGCATACAGAGTGATGTCTCGAGTGTGGACAAACCAGCAAGGTACCCTCCACTGGATACATCCACTATCCTCCATTTGGTACCCCAGGTGTGTGTCAGTGCGTCACGCCAGAGCCGGGTCAACGTGGCTCAAAAATCATTCAGCCACATTTCATACCAGCTCCCGCAGCCGAATTTGAACCGGTGGATGTCAAAAAAATTCCACCCTTCGAAAAGACACTGCCGCTACCGGTCGCGCCATATAACATGGCCGCAGTAAACGAGTTGTTGAGTGGCAGGTTTAGGAGGGCTGCATGGCTTATTCCTGTGCGTGGCAGCTTGCCGTGGGATGGTGCCTCCAAGGCCGTCATTTCGGTGGAAACTCAGCTTGCCGCGCGCTCTCCGAGTCCACGCCTACCAATGCCTGCATCTCAGTCGTGTACAATAATGTGGACCCCCGACTCTTTACAGCACCTTTGGACTTTTCTCGGATCCATTCAGCAAGCAAAGCATCTAGGGCCGTTGTCACTATCTTTCCATGCTGCACCTGTGGACGCGTTCCTGACAGGGGATACACCAGTTTGGGAAAGCAACCGGCCCTCCTATTATCACCAACGTTCGTCAAAGCATACCACAGTGTCTCTTGGGTCCTTTGCGACAGATATTTGCGAGGCGCACTTGGAAGGTATAGATTACATCAAGGTTTATCACGACGTACCGTACTCCTTATCTCTGCGCAACATCCTAGATGCATATCGATACGTGTCGGCTAATGGGGAGGCTCCGGGCCAATCAGGAGCCAACGATCGCAAGATTCGCATACTCAAGGGAGCCCGTTTGGTGTTTATGGATGAGCAATCCAAGCCCGCTTTTCTGATGTAATTTTACTCCATCAAGGTAGAAGCGCTTTTTTTGCCTCCCCTCCCGCTCAGTGGGATTCCCCAGTGCGCTGGATGTGGCGTCGGTTCTACCCCTATGGGTGGCGCGGTGAAGGGCCGCCCTCCATCTTCTTAACTTGACGTGGGGCTGTGAGAAGAAGTCGCGGGCGGGTCTAGCGAGTTCGCGGATACGTTCACTATAGAGTGTAGGAATACCGTTGGCCATTTCAAGCGTCACCCAATCTGTATCGCGGTGATTGGAAGCAGATAGCTTGGGTTCAGCACCGAGAACAAGGACGTGTACAACGTCTGGCAGGAAACGGTCAGGTCAGTATCCGCATCAGTCAATCTCGCCCACATCACTGAGTGCGAGTGAAACCTTTCTAGTGCATTCAACGTGCACAAAAAGCATCACCGGTTTTTGATCGCTCTACCGTCCGGGCATTTTGTAATTGAACGGCGTGTTGTTTTATCATTCATGTGGGTCATGTCTGCCGCTTCACTACCTATTCGGCCAACTGGGTATGAATGAGACATCCACGGCCCATGAAATCCGACGGGCAGACCCAGCCGCCCAGGCGAGATTCGCGCCGCTTTCTGGCCCGTATCGTAGCCGAGTGGCTCGTCAGAGCCTCAATATTTGTCGCGTCATTCGCGGAATTGACGGACAGATTTATTGACCATGCTCGACGGCGACTAGGCAACCAGATCGGGGATTCGCATGGTAGATTGGCCGACTGGCCGTTTGCCGCGGTATTGGCCTCGGTGGGAGGCAATCCTGAGGGGCACAGGTACCTTCTCTGTTGTCATTGACAACGACCTGAATTCTGAAGTGGTTCCCCGTTTCTAACCCCCAGCTCAGGTAGTCCGTCTTGATGGAATTCGGAACAGACCGGGCAGGAATGAATTCAGAATTGGAATGAGTGAGCGAACTGGGATGCGTCTGGTGTTGTAGCGGCCACGATCAGGTTCACTTCCGGAGGTACACGTGTCGAAGATGCATTACGTATCGTTGGGCCAAAGTGCGCGATTTTGCACTGGCATCGTGGCCTATCATAGCAACGGTCGGTCGGCGTCCAAGCTCGGAAAGTACGCCCCAATCCGGGGTCAATTTTATGTCAAGATCCTCACGACTCCCTTCATCCAGAGATCCATGTCGATTTCTCAGGCCGGCTTCTCGGGGCTGTGGAGATACGAATAGATGTCTTCCGCCTCCAGGCTTTCAGAGTTTTGTTGGGGAGGGGTTTCTCCTGTGAAGTTGGCCACCGAAAGGGGTCCGCGATCTGAGTCATGCTACGAACACGAATCAACATTTGCTGCGTGCCCTTACCCATACCTTGGCACCCATCCATTTCGGGGCGGTTTCGCGCCACAGTCCAATATGACCATGAGGCGACCACATGCCATTCTCTTCCACCCACATAGCTTCACTGCACCCATCCATCCGCAAATCAGTCGCTATAAAAGCTCCTCGTCATTCGTCTTCCTTTACGATCTCTTCCCCTTACCATATATCCACCACTCTCCTTCATCTGTCTGACTACCACCTTGTCTCTCACTACCCAGTACCACACCTCTTGCTGATGCATAACCCCGCAACCGCGTTCTTCACTGCAGAAGATAAGCAGCGCCACCCTTACCTCTCGTCTGTTCTCGAGCCCAGCACGCAAAAAGTGATCGCCACGGCTGCGGTCCGAGTCTATTATGCGCCGTTCATCAATGCACACTTGAACTGGGCTTACTCGAACCTCCGAGGTATCCTCGTCTTTGGACGCGATCGACAGGGCCTCCCACCTGGTGTCCCCCCGCCCCTGCCAGACCGTGGTATCACCACACACGGACTCCGGCTGAAGGAAAACTATTGGTTTAGGTTGGTGGACATCAAGACGGACAGAATCGTGTGGATGTTTTCTGTCCCGGAGGTATTTGAGTATAACAAGGACAAGCCATTCTTCCACTATTTCTCTGGAACGGTACGTACATTTTGTTGTAATGCGAGCGACAGGGGAATGATCATGGACGAACGCTAACAGACGAGAATGTTTGGGTTCTGTTTCGACGACGACGGCGAAGCGGCCGTGTTTTACAAAAAGGTTGTCGACCGGACGCGACGTCACTGTACGTTTTGTCCTCCGTCTGCACTTCGTCTCGTATGCGATGACGTGGTTCTGACTGACCGTTTCGCCTCTTTTCTCATTAGCCATCTTTCGACCCTTCCACTCCAATTCGGTCAAGAGGGAAAGGGAAACGACCAAGATCCCCTCGCTGCCGCCCCCTCCTCAAGTGCTGTCATTACCCAGCAACCACACCAACACCGACACCGACACGACCATCCAACCCAGCACCACCAAGCCAATCTCGAAGCCCAACCCTAGCAAACCCAAAACGTCTACGATCCGATTCAAACCGAGCCTGAAACCGTCCGCGCTCTCGAAACCCAACTTCAGCAGCCTCATCTCGAGCCCTGCACCGCACTCGTTTGTGCACGTCTCGCACGTTGGCGTGGGCGCGCGGGGGATGATCGAGTCGTCCAAGAACATTGAGCCTGCGTGGGGTGCGTTGATTGCGGATTTGCAAGGGTACGGGATTGGGGCGGCTTCTTCGACGGCAGGGGTGGCGGCGGCGGACACGGGGAAGGAGGTGCCTGGTTCGGAGTCGTCGTCGTCGTGTAAGTGGTCTCTGGTGCACTTGGCATCGCTCATATCCGTTGTGCGGACAGCATGCCCTATGCTGTCGTCGTCCAGCCCAACGCCTTCCCCTGCCGGTCCGCCTCCGGAGAAGAAGCGCAAGATCCGTCGCAAGGTTTTGATTCTCTGACGTGCTCGATATCGCTATCAAATGTTATTCGGCTCCCGAAACGTGTTGGTTTCTCTTGGATTCATGCAAACGGAATACCTTCAATCCCCAAAGTCTATAATTGTGCTAGTATGATATGGATCACATTACCATTACCATTACCTGTAACTCGAATTGGCTACTCGGACGTTATATCTCGTAAGTATCAAAGGATTGTATCTCTCAATATGTGCGTGAGGGGTGATGTGGCGTTAACAGTTATGCGCATTGGCGCGGGTTTATGGTTATCTGGAGTTGCGGTCCGAATGTCGCGACCGGACCCTGGGGAGTAGTAGCTCACGATGTGTCATCGAGAGGTATTGCAAGTTAGAAACGAGACAGGTCTCGGCCAAAGATCCCTATCGGTAACGTGAGATGAAGCTTCGATCGCGCCGCGCATGATGCACAAATGCAGATACGCACAATTCAAGAACCTGTACAGGGGCGCAAAGATAGGGATGAGATCCGAACAAGCGGGCTCGTGGTAATCATCGAGAGCGGCTCACCAGTACGTTGGGACAAGGATCCTGTAGGTGCGTTAAAACGGCTTAATGAGCCTTTCGGAGATATCCATATCTATTGTATACGCACTTGTTCCGGAGGCTAAGCGTCATGGTGAAATAGGCGGACCGCCATAGGAGCCACGCTAGTCGGCCTGACTCTTTCGCTTTGAAGCCAGTCTCGGCTGTGGAGCGATCATAAATGGCCTTCCTGTACGATTGTCAGCAGGGCCCTGATCGCAGGGTGTCCTTGTGACCCGATAGCCACGCACCAGTCTCCAAGATACGCCAGGCTGCCGAGATCGTGAAATTTGAATGGTTTCGTATGCTCGCGATTCTTAGCAATGCTGTTCAGCTTATTCACCATGTACTTGGCCTTCTGATTGGCAACTGTAGCCATGTGTGTATCAATAAGAGTCAGATCCCTAACCCACAACCCATGGGCGCGTGATTAGGAGAGGGTGCCGACCTTGCGCTGTCGCTGGGAGCACTGCCGTCTTCATGATCGCAGCATCTCCAATAGCCCATACATCCGGATCGATGCGACCGTCCTTCGTGATGACGTTCAAATGGTCATTGGTAAGAAGACTTCCCGCACACGAGGTCAGGCTGGAACACGTCGCAGACGTAACCTGACACCCGTACCTTCGCGATCTCTCGTGCTTCTCGACGTAATCGATGGATTGGATCAGGGGGTTAGGTGCCAACCCCGTGCTCCAGACAAGGAGCCCAAATGGAACTGTGGAACCTCGTGAGTTTTACAGGATGATCGATACCGTAGGGTCATTACAGAACCTTCTCCTTGTTCTTTCACAAACATCCTATCCTGTAGCGAGGGCGTGAGCAGACACGCCTATATATGTAGAAGGACACGTTCACCTTTTCGACACGTTCAACGTGGTGTCTGGTCTTGAGGCTGATTCCATCTCTGCGGAATTTCTCCTCGGCCCAACTATCGTATGGCGCTCGGGATCAACCGATCACAAATAGGACATGCAACTCACATGGAAAGCGATCTATCGAAGCTTCCTAGGATGCCACCTGCCACGTCGTACAGTGTAATTCTGGCTAACCGAGCGAGCGAGGGGTAGTGGCGCTCCATTTCAGTGTGCAGGAGATCGTGTAACTCGGCTGCGAATTCAACACCGGTAGGGCCTCCGCCTGGAACGACCCGCCGGGCACGTTTCAGAAGTCCTTATTAAGCTGAGGTAATGTATCGTCACTCGCCCACGATGCAAAAGTTGAGGAGATTCCGCCGTTGGATGTCCGAGAGGACAGGTTGATTCGCCTGTTCGAAACCTATGGGGGGATGCGGAAGGCTGTATTAACGGGACACGCAGGCACTGACATTCCAGGATGCGCGTTCTGATCGCGCGTGCGTCGCGAACGTCTTTAAGAAAATGGGCGTACTCCTTGACTCCCGGAACATCGAAAGCTGTGGTGAGTGTGAGACACGGCCACGAAATGAAAATGAATGACTCGCTCTGGGCGTATGCGCCAACAGCAATAACGAGCTTGTCGTAACGCACTGTGAAGGGAGTGCCCGTTCCCGGAAACCGTGTTTCAGTTTGGGTACCTTGAACTAGCGGTGCGGAAGATTTCTCAGACGGTAATGGAGGGGTCGCCGGCATCTAAAAATATAGTGGGCAATGGCCCGCTTATGCAGCACGAGTGCATACGCACGCATGTCAGGACCTTCTGCTTAAAATCTGGATAGGGGTTAATTGACGGAACTGGAAAGCATCGATGATGACCCGCCTATGGCATCGCACCAAGCCTGGTAGGCGGTCTAAGCGACCGGACAATCAAGTCGTACCTGCGAGTACTAAATGGTGAAACGCGATACATACCACTTCGGGAGAGTATCTCCTAACCTGTCAAGGAAAGACGATCGGTATCAAGTATACGGATGCCAATACGGAACACCAGGTCAGGGCACTCACGGGCTCGACTGCGCAACGAAACTCGAGTGTTCCGACAGCACAGCTCGCCAACAATGGTGTGAAATTGAAAGCATTGGTTGGTGAAACGATGGTGACATCTTGATCGGACCGGATGTGAAAGCTTGAGCACTAATACGAGTGGATCGGTGTGAGAAGGACGAACCCCACCGTTTTTTATCTATACCGCGAAGCACCTCGTACCCACCCCAACCTGAACCTAGGATGACGAGACGTTGTTTGTTCCTTGCAACAGAGGAACTGAACTCGCGCGCATTAGACACGACATGCATAGGGTAATGCACAGATCTGGCGCTTTGTCGTAAGAGACTCATGAGGAGACAGAGACGAAAGGATTCGGTTTAATTTGGAGTCATATGTCGCATGATCGGGCTATACCGGAAGTGATCACCGCATTGTCCAATGATGTCACACGATACTGTACTGGTCCTCTCCGTTGAACTCGCTGCGAGTTTCAGAGCACTACATCCAGAAATTCGACCATGTTCCAAACACATCCATTCAAAACCACCCCCTTCTCATTTGCCATGCCTGTTTCCCACAATCGACCTCCGCATCCGCCATCGAGTCATATCTTCAGTCAGTCGGCGTCGTAGTTCCACACTGGCGACACACCATGTACAGCATCACTCATTTCCACAGTACCACACATGAGGTGCTCTGCGTCGCCGCGGGCCGCGCGAATCTCTGCTTTGGGGGAGGGTCGTTACGGAAGTCGGAAAGGGAGATGTCATTATCTTGCCGGCAGGTGTCGCACACAGACTGCTACAAGACGTAGACGGAGATTTTCAGATGGTGGGTAGTTACCCGAAAGGGAAGAGTTGGGACATGCGCTATGGAGGGCAAGACGAGGAGGACAAAGTTCGCAAAATCAAGGACCTGGGCTGGTTTGCCAAAGACCCCTGAAGCACGATAATTCCAACTCCGCTACTGATCTGTGCCCGGTGCTGGCTTCCAGCAAGGTCACTTCCAATCTCGTTCGACGACGATGGCCGTGACGCCGTTGAGCTCGTTGCAAGTAACGAAGCATTACATCCCAAAGTTTAACTACATCCCGAACAGTTCCATTCAAAACTACCCCCTTCTCATCTACCATGCCTGCTTCCCAGAGTCTACATCCGCATCTGATATCGAATCGTATTTTCAATCCGCTGGTGTCGTAGTCCCAGACTGGCGTTCCACCATGTCCACCGTCTGTCATTTCCATAGTACCTCACACGAGGTCATGTGTGTCGCCGAAGGCCGCGCAAATCTCTGCTTCGGAGGGGAAGACAACCCGGAGAGGGTTGTCATACAAGTCAAGAAGGGAGACGCCATGATCTTGCCGGCCGGTATTGCACACAGGTTGTTAGAAGATCTAGATGGGGGTTTCTTGGTAGTGGGCGGTTATCCTCTAGGAAAGAGCTGGGACATGTGTTATGGGCGGCCAGATGAGGAGGACAAGATAAGCAAAATCAAGGATTTGGATTGGTTTGCTAAAGACCCCATCTATGGCGACCGTGGACCAGTTCTCTCCTTTTGATATATGTAAAGAAGTATCAATCAATCTTATCTCGTCAGTTTGATTCCGTTTTCGGGTGGTGCTTATGTAACAGACCACAGTCGAGGGAATTAGTACACGGCGCCAACTTTACCTGAACGATATGTCTGCACAACAGCTAGCCTCGACTTCAACGTCACCGTCCCAAGACGACACACTATTCACAAATGTTGAGGAATTCGCACCACGAGAATCTTCTCTTCCAGAAAGTCGAGACGAGACTTCAACGGAGAACGTGACGATGGAGGACCGTAAAGCAAGGATGGAGCAACTCCGAGCTAGGATGGTCAGTTCGTCTGACCTGCCCGTCTCGTCATGGCACTCGTTGACATTTCCTTCTCTAGCGGTCGTCTGCAAGAGAAAACAGGCAGTCGCTCATCGAAGAGTCTACAAAGGCCAAGGTCACCGCTCGCGACGCCGCCCGACTTGAACGGCAAAAGAAGTTGGCAGAAGTACTGCGGACGCAAGCTGAAGCTGAAGCGAATGGGGAGGACGTCGAACGTTCAAAGAACTGGGAGTGGACGATAGAGGACAATGAGAACTGGGAGAAGAAGTTGGCGCGGAAAGCTCGGAGGGCGGACTACGAGTTTCATGGTGCGTCTTTGGTACTGCAGTATTTGTGCGGTCTGACTTTGTGATCCAAGATGACGCACATGCTGCACGGAGACGGTACAAGAAAGACCTTGACCTGCTCAAGCCGGATCTGGAGGTTTATAACCGGCAAAAAGAGCAAGCGTTGGGTTTGATAACTGGGGCGCTATCGAAATCTGGAAGCTCAACGCCATCGGCAGGATCGTCTGCGTTGGCCTCGTTGGACCTTGCAGGGAGCCAGGTTTGTCGCCTTTCGGTATTTAACTTGTAACCTGAGCCAACTTTCACGGTAGCAGCTAGTCCCAACAGCCGAACAACGTATGGCCGCGGAAAACTTCTACAGAGACGCCAACACGTTACTCTATGCGGATAACAAGCCTACTGAAGACGCGATTGACCGAGTTGTTGGTAAAATCAACCGAGAGTAGGTGATCGTTTGTACCACCTTGACTGGCGCTCACCGTACTTCCTGCAGTATTGACAAGAAGGCTAAATTCTCTCGCAAGAGACTGAACGAGGACGAGGGCGACATCACATACATTAACGAGCGGAATCGGGTATTCAACAAAAAGGTGTGGTTGTATTCCCTTCACCACATGACCAGAGTTATTCACGCCCGTCTTAGATTGCAAGATATTACGACAAATATACTGCTGAAATCCGGGCGAGCTTTGAACGCGGAACTGCTTTGTAGCCTTTGTGTACCTGTATACCTCGGT
>JBBPMU010000353.1:0-27200 GCA_038090475.1 Wakefieldia striispora | reverse complement strand
ACAGACAACGACGACATACCTCAAAGATTCGATAAATCAGCATAATTAAAAGCAATTACAGCGCAGTTATAACATTTCGTTTCTTAAACAACTTGCAGCGACGAAAAGCGACGAAGTACAAAAGAACGCGCTCCACATTGAACGCTCCAACCTTACCCAAAAAAGTGCGTTCAGCTCCGCACCGGCACGTGGAAGCACCGATCATAAGCCACCCGGAGCTAAGCGCAGCTTATAATAATAGATGACTCACTATGGGTTATGATCCATCCAAAGGGCTATGGGGTATGGAGCGTGGGGTTTGCTCAAAATTTACTGCGAACCGACTCGGAAACCCGGAAAATGTATGGGTTACTAGAGAGTATGGGTTATAGGGGGTATGGGTTACAAGGGAGTCGACTGTAAATAGATAGGCTTTTATCACTGGTGGTTTGACCACATGTCAAGTAATGTAGTTGATATCTATTTTGGTAACTGCGAAGTAGCAATACTGAGGTTACTGACACCGTACCGCTCCAACGCCTTCGCTCTCAAGCCTTCGTTCAGTCGACTCCTCTCAGAGAGTCCGTACGAACGGAGATGTCGTCCGATCACGGCCAACCCCAGGCTGAGGTCACCATCGATCTCGAAGCGACCGACGACCTGCACGCTACTACAATACCAGACTTTGCCCGCGCTTGGGAATCGCAAGGCGCATTCTCCGTTAGGCGTCCAACCACACTCCCTGATCCAGAAACGTACCATGAACTTATCGAACCTGAAGCCATTTTCGAACTCCACGAAGACCCGAAAGGTGGTTTGATAGAGACCATCTTCGTCGTCCCATTTGGCTGCAAGCGATGCAGAAGCTTCAAACAGGCTTGCTCGCGCATGTGGCCGACTTGCGTGCGGTGCAGGAAAGCCGGGTTGGCTCAATGTCAACCCATTCAGCAAGGCTACCAGAAGCTCCCTGGTCCCAAACATGCCCGGCCATCGAAGGCGGCCGAGAAACAGAGTCCACGCGAAATCTCGTCCGCTTTTTCTCCCCCTACCCTTCAGGAGACCACCGGTGGACGGGCACCGCGTGCTAGACGGGAAGTGTCGTCAGCATCGCACCCTCCGCTCGAAAATGGAGCGCCAGTCACTCCTGGGTCAAAACGTTCTCGGAGCCCTGAATCCGATTATGTTCCATCGAAAAAGAGACCGCTTGCACCGGCCAAAACAGCCTCGAAAAGGCCAAGGGGCCGGCCCCGAGTCCGCCCTGTCACACCAGCTGAGGGGATGGACATCGAAACCTTGGGGGCCGCAGCGGCGGGGCCTTCGACGCAGGTGGCATCCATGGAGGATTCGGCTAATAGGGCGGGCGTCTTACTATGGACGTTTGTGAAGAACTCGCGTGGTCGAGATATGGAATCTTTACGAGTCCCAGACGACGAGCATCCTGAGTCTACGCAATCTAACACACCGGTTCCGCGACTTTGGACCAGAGTGAGAGGCACCGCCGGGTCGTGTTTCAGACATCCCAGACTGACGTCGTTTTCTCTAGTCACTCGATACCCTTCTGACAGTGTTTCCCGAATTGGGGAAAGCAGCTGTCGGCTTTTCTTGGTTTCAGTCCGAAACCCCAATACTCTTGCTCGATACTGATATTACCCGAGCTCGTTGGACAGACTCTACTACACTGAGCGTTGACCTGTGAGTGTTGCTCCTTCCCCCTTTGTAGTCTGTTCTCAAACCGACAGTGTGCTTTCTAAGGACGTGGGATTTCTTGTGTTATGATTTCGAGCTTGAGTCCAGAGCTGAATCATTTCCCGGGGATATTCTCCAATCTCACGCCCAGCCTGCGGAATGCCTTCGAGAAAATGCGCCGGGCGGGGATGTTCCAGAAATGGTACCGTGGAAGCTTTCTCGGGTGAGGGACATTAGCTCAGAAACATCTAGGCTTCGCGGCATCCGTCCCCAACGCCGGAAATCAGTTTGCACCCGAGTGAGATGGTTTTTCCATCCCCTGAAATGTTGAGCACGTGGATTTTAAAGCTTGTACGGCACAACGCAATACTAACAGTGTGTGCGCATAGATTCCCACAATTCCCATACCGAAGAGGAGAGTCACGTGCATAACGTAGTACCCGCCTCCACAGACCGCTCGAGCCAAGTATGCCCTTCTCACCCACCGCTTTCTCCACAGGAGTCATCACCGTCCTCCCCCGTGTTCGATGGACTCCTCACTCCTCTTTCGACATCCCCGGCTAGTTTCCAAGCGTGTATTCCTCTCAACAAACCACCGGAGGTGGAAACCTTACTGAACTCTCAACACCACTTCATCCCTCTGCTTCTATGGGTGCAACGGGGCTCCGGCCTTGTGCCATGTCATCTTTCCCCAGAGTATGAATGCTCATGCTTGGGGTTTTTCTTCATTTCCGACTTGCATGTGAGTTATAGCCGTCTCACCCTGAATACTATTGACATGATGTCCCAGCACACAGTGATCCGGCATGACGCATCTTCTGTTACTGGACTCGTGCAAGGGCAGATTTGTTGGAGTATCACCCTTCAGTGGGCGCCGGGAGGGGAAGAGGCATTATTTGACAGTGACCCGGGTCCCCCGCCGGAAATGACTTCCGGCATGACACCACTCCAGACCACCAAGGACCTCTCACATCCTTGGTGGTTCGATCCAACGTACCCATTGTCACAGGCCGAAAACAGTACCCCATACCGTCCACGAGATTTGAGGATGCAATATTTCAGCTATATACCTCTAGATTTACTCGCTGATTTCTACCCGAGCGAATCGTTTCCGCGAGCATGGTTTTGTAAGCTTTGTGGTTTGATCAATCCCCAACTGTTCTTTCGTCACCAAATATGCCAGAGTACCATGTGTAGGGTGAGTTTACATACACCTCTTTAGGTATATTGCTGAAAAATGGCAAGTCTGTGGATAAAGGCGCTTTCCGGGGGAAGGTTGATTCTTTGTCGAGTCTTCGGAATCCTTACCAATCCAGCACCCTTATTCGGCCAACAAACCATATCCCTTCAGTCGTATATTCTGACAGTACAACCTGGGATGATGGTATGCAGTCCTGGATGTGCGCCGTCAATACTGGAGTAACCGTGTGTCACGTGTTCACTGGGAATCAGGAACACCTTCAAGAAGACGCCACCGTCTTGTTCGAGAGGATTCAAAGCGAGGTACTACTGCGCAAGGAAGATAGTTCCAGTGAGTGCTTGGAATGACTATATATTGGATCCTTGGCCTGACATGTGGATCGGAAAGGCCCTTACTTCACACATACTACCAAGTTATCATATCAGAGCGACGAGTCAGAACCAATGGTACCGACCGGCACGCCCGATTCTGTCCGTATTGCCTATTACTCACTATGTGATCTCGTCCACCGATATGGAGAAATGGAAAAACCTCGATTTGGCGAGGTACGCATGCAAGCGTGGGTCCACTCGGGACATAAAAGGGTCGGTTTACATACCCCGTGGACGTCTGGTCTGCTCACATCGTCATTAGGGAGCAGTGTTCCGCGCGAGCAAATCTCCAGTTGTTGTTCACTGCTTAGGTGCAGAAGTGGTTCTCTCCTTAACTCCCAAGGGGGGATACAAGGACGTCGTCACGGAATTAACCACACGGGATAAGGGAAAGGAACGTGCCAGAAATGATGATCGGACAGAATCTCCGCATGCGGAACCTCGTGCGGGACCCTCACGCCACCCAGAGCAAGCCGGTTGCGATCAAACCCTTATTTTCCCCCCCGACGCAAATGAATCGCCGATCCTCGCTGAAACCGTGGACGAATCTGCTGCTGCCATGGATACCGTGCGTCAGCGCAGTAGTTCTGACGCTGGTGACGTTGCGCCATCTCACTTGAGCACTTTTCATCCTGGAATGAAGGTGGCCCATCACGAAGTCGCCGCACCGAAACAGGAACGTGTGCGCAAAAGGATTAAAATTACCAAAGACAAGAGTAAAGCTTCCGTCCCCGAGATCTCAATGACGTTGTTGCACGGCGATTGTGTCGTCCTCTCCGGGGACGATTTCGAGGTGAGTAATGTCCCCGCGTCGATGGGGTGCGGCCGGGTATACCTAACCGTACTTCTAAAGTGCCAGATAACCCGTATTGGCACTACAATCTGTCAGTTTGCGCGATTTCATTAATTCCTTCTGACGCTAAATTTAAGTTTATAGTAGTGATCGGTATCCCCGAGGAGACACGGTAGTCCCTTTCCGAACGACTCTGAAACCTCTTACATCTCCGAATTATTTTGTAGAACCAAATTCGTCTTCGCTGGGCCCTGACAATGAAACAGTATTCCCGTCGTAGATAGAGCGCTAGAGTAGTCCTAATGCAGCAATCGTGGGGTATTGGCGGTTGAACAAAGCCAGACGACTCAGCAACTTCCGACTTGAACCTAAAATTTGTACATGACTATGACTGCGTCACTCTCTTCGCATACCACCACCAACGAAGCTTCACAATGGGGACGATGTATGTATATCATGTGTTTGACACTATATTTCAACTCGTGCTGACCGAATTCAACTAGTGTTAATATGTGGGGGAACGGATTGGTAACAGGCTTGCGTCTCGTTTTGGCTGTCTTCCTGTCTCACCAGGTTGGTTTTCAGGCCGAAGCTGGGACGAAAGGAGCGTGGGGGAAAGGGAGAGGGCAATCCTGAAGCGTAAGCATGCCCAGTTGAACCACGAAAAACGTGGCGTCTCCACTGACTAAACACTCACAGACCCGACCTTCTTGAACCGCACATACTACGCTCGTTAAGCAACGTCAAGATATCGTCCATCCATGCCTCATGTTGCGCGTGTCACTTCATTGCGCTCGACATTGATGGCGCTGCGTGGATGTTTGGGCGAAATGCACCGTGTGCGCTGGGTGTCGCCGGCGTGGACTTCATATCTGAGAACACACCCAGACGTGTACTAGCAACCGAACTTGGCGCAAAAGAAGGCGCCAGGTTCGTGCATGCCGCATGCGGAAGAGGCCATGCGTTGTTGGTGGATAGCGAAGGGAACGTCTGGTCGGCAGGTGCAAATAACCTCGGGCAGGTGAGCTGTTTTCCTTTTTTTTTTTTTCCTGTAAAGGGTATATTCATAGGTTTGGTTGAAGTGCGGTCATCCGGTGACGCCTCAAATAACGGCGTTCAAATGTATAGATGGACCACACCTGGAGGGGGAACGGCTGCGCGTGGTGAAGGCCGGCGCAGGGATTACGTTTTCTATTGTCTTGACGGAGGACGGAAAAGGTAGGCTGTCTCGAATGACGTGGTGAGCTGAGACCAATGCATTTCAAGTATTTTCTTTTGGGAGTGGGGAGAAAGGACAGCTCGGCAATGGAAGAACGGGCGAACACATCACCACCGGAAACAAGACGGCGTACGATATTGAAACGGAACCTGGTTGCGTGGTTTCGTTCTGTTAATGGTCGTCTCACTGACAATCAACCCAGTACCTGTAAAAGGGATGGAAGATAAAATCATCACTGATATTGTTTGCGGCGCCCAGCATAGCGTGGCAATTGACACTCAAGGGTAAGTGTTAAATTCAAGTGTCAGTCCGTTGCTAAGGATTTTGGTCAGAGTGGTGTACGTTTGGGGTTACAACGGTTACTGTCGTTTAGGTCTTGGCAACCAACAGGATGTCTTGATTCCGAAAGTTGTACCACAGGTATGATAATGACTGGTTTCCTTCATAAACACTACTAAAAGTCTGTTGCTTCTTCAAGTTTGCTGGTCCAAGCGAGATGACGATGGGAGCCCAGGTTGTGGCTGGTCCTACAAATACTGTCGTCATCGACAAGCAGCGTATGTACTGGATGGCCGGGAAGGTGCGCCATGGAACTCTTCAATTGTACTTTACGGTTTCATAGTGTTTTGACCATTATTCAGTGGAAAAACAGCGGGGAAGGTAAACGCCAATGCTACTGCTACTCTCAGATTAGCTTACGTTCTGTTAGGGTCATCTGGATCACCGTATTCCTCATTCCGTTACATCCAAGACCTTATGTGCGCAGTTCCTTAGCCTGAAACTAACTTGTTAAACCCAACTTGTCCTACATAGGGGATGCAAGATTTCTCAGGCGAGCTGTGGAGGTGTTACGCATTTTGCGTTGATTCCTGAGGAGGATGGCAGTGTCATGACAGTCGCTTATGGTCAGAATGCTGCAAATGGTATGACGTTCTGCGTTTTCTTGATATAGTCCTAATGCTTTGAGGAGGCGAGCTAGGTTTAGGCTTTGAGGAACCGAAAAGCGCAACTAAACCAACCAAGCATCAACCTCTTGTCGGGATTGAAGTTCTTAGGTGGGCCATTGTGTTCTGATACCACGTGTGAACGTCCTGATCAGTTACATCCCAGCGTGGCAGCCGGCCAACATACTACGCTATTCCTTGCGAAGCCCAATGAGCAATTTTCAGATCTTCCTCGCCACCCCGACATCGACGCACCAGAACTTTGCCTTGTTTGCAACAAAGACAATGGAGACGATGACCCTGCGCTAGAGTGCGATAAGGTGTGATTTCTTTGTGTCTGTTCGTGCATCCCGTTTGATCATTCTTTAAGTGTGATCACCCTTACCACCTTGGCTGCCTTAATCCTCCATTACAAGCTATTCCGGAAGGCGAATGGTTCTGTCCCAAGTGCACAGACGAAATGAGGGCTCTCACAAATCCCAGTGCCAAGGCATCCAAGAGGACTGGGACGGGATTGGCAGGAGATGACAACAAGGCGGGGACAAAACGAAAAGCAACTTCGTCGACAGAAAATGGTGAGTGAGCCTTCTTGTATCTCCCACGAAGTAACCGACGCTGAATTCGCATCAGCCACCAAACGCAAAAAATGATCTGCAAACCTTGCAAACGATTATTACCTGGATAGCCAGAGGACTTTTGTGTCTGTAATGTGACCCCGAGTGTCGTCAGTAATGATTCTCCGAGACTTGTATTTTATTCATATTACCATCACTCTTCCATTCCGAAATCTGGAGTGTAAACACTGTCCGCGTCCCGTGTCCCCAGTACATAATAATCTAAATGAAATTCTTGCTTCTTACGTGTGTGATGATGGAGATCGGACGGAAAGCGGAACCATCAACTGTCAAGCATGTCAAGGTTGGAAGAATTGACTTCGTTCGTTGTACCGCTCAAGCACAGATTTCCTGATCGCCAACCAGGAAGGGACCGCCATAACTCGGTCCAAGATATTCAATAGGTATGCATCCGGATAGATGGGCCTACACGGGCCTACGCCACACGTCAACCTTTTGCCAGCATTTTCAAGTCGTTGGGAAGGACATGCGAATGGTGCCTCTGCCACTAGCTCCTTTCGGCGTTCGACAGTTGTTCGCTAACAACTTGGAAGCGCACGGCAGTGGCACGGGCTGTGAATTGCGTTACGATGAACGCATGGAGTATTTCCTATTGGTCTTGCTTTCCGGTAGAACGACATGATAAATAGGTTGTACGGGGATCCCAACCTTCTCCAAGGAACCTCACACAAAGGACCTAGGCATGCATCCTGCGCCTCTGACGGTTTGGAGTCTGGCGGGTCTTTTTCATTACGCTGCGGCCGCGACGCGCCAGACAGAGTTGGTCCTCAGCAATGCAATCCTCTCTCCAGACGGTTTTAGTAGGCGGTGAGTTTTTCAAGCACGTTGTTGGCCTTCGTTCTCTTACGCGATGCTTCAGTGCCATTGTCGTCAATGGCGAGGCTCCCGGTTCCCTCATCACGGCTAACAAGGTATGTCTGCGTTCCAATGTATGCACTCATTTCTCGATATAATCTCTTTGCGAACTGCCAAGGGTGACCGCTTAGAAATCAACGTGGAAAACCAACTTTCGGATCCGGCCACAAATACCAGCACATCCGTGGTAGGTAATATTTGATTGTTGACTTTGGTGTTGACGGCGGATGAAGCATTGGCATGGTTTGCATCAACGCCATACGAATGCCTTTGATGGCACCTCATTCGTGACTCAATGTCCCATTATTTCTGGGGCTTCGTTCCTTTACCAGTTCGACGTGCCGGACCAAGCTGGCACGTTCTGGTACCACTCACACTTCAACCTTCAGTATTGTGACGGCCTTCGTGGCCCGATGGTTGTATACGATCCCCAGGATCCGTACCGTGGGATGTACGATGTGGATGACGGTGCGTCCTGAACCGCTTGTCTCTACGTCGCCTGACGTATTTTGTAGCGTCAACTATAATCACGCTGTTGGACTGGTAAGTCACAATATCGCCCACTCTTCGCCTTTCCTTATCATAACCCAGGTATCACGTCAACGCATATGATGTCGGGGTTTCCGATAACCCAGCAGGAATCCTTATCAATGGTATGGGCCGGTATCCTGGAGGCCCAAATACGACCTTGTCTGTCACCAAAGTGGAACAGGGCAAGAAATATCGTATAAGGTTGATTAACATGGCGTGCAAGCCCCACATCTTCTTTTCCATCGATAACCACGATTTCACGGTCATAGAAGCCGACGGACAAGCTGTAGCTCCCCTCTCCGTCGATACGATACCTATCTACGTCGGACAGCGGTACTCATTTGTCCTAGAGGCAAACCAACCAGTGGACAACTACTGGATACGAGCATTGCCTGGAAGTTACTCGTCGAACTTTACGAATGGCTTGAACTCGGCGATCCTTAGGTATGCAGGTGCACCCGAAGCGGAACCAATCAACAGGACGTGGCCATCTCTCAACGTGCTCAACGAGACGAACCTCCATGCTCGTGATAATCAGGTAGTTCCGGGCCTGCCATATCCTGGAGGAGTTGACGTTTCCATCAACCTCGTCGGAAGTATGAACAATGTCACGTATGATTTCTTCACGAACGGTGTCAAGTATAATCCACCGGATATACCGACCCTTTTGCAAATTCTGAGTGGAGCGGGCGGAATCGCGGCCTTGGCCAACCTCAGCGCTGTATACACCCTTCCGTCGAACAAAGTTATTGAAATATCCTTCCCAACCGAGCTTCTTTCAACACCGGTTTTTACTTTTTTGTTCCTTACTTTCTACTGCTGACGGTTCATGCTAGCACCCATTCCACCTGCACGGGGTAAGTCATCCCCGTAGACGCAAACTTGTCGCGAACTCAGCCATCCACACAGCACTCCTTCTATGTCGTGAGGAACGCAGGGACAACACAGTACAACTATATCGATCCCGTCCAGCGTGATACAGTCAACATCGGGTCCCTCACCGACAACGTTACCATCCGATTTGTGACCGACAATCCAGGACCTTGGTTCCTGCATTGGTGCGGTAATTATATGATTCGGTGATCCATCCCTGACTCGTGGTTCATTAGTCACATCGATTGGCATCTCCAAAGGTGAGCTCTGGTCGGCTTGGACTGATACGAATAGTATTCAATTCCCTCATCTGCCTAGGGGCATGGCGGTCGTGTTTGCGGAAAATCCAAACGGAACTGTGCAGGCCGATCTCGTCAATGGTACGTTTTTGTATCCTGACATCCTTGTGGACTCCTTGCCTCATCGACGGATTAGATGAATGGAGAGATCTTTGTGTGGCATACAATCGCAGCCTCAGCGACCCGGGGAACTCGTGACGCGTCCGTTGTTGCAGTGCTATCACTGATCATACATTCAGGACATCTCCGCATCTCCTAGTGCACCCATTATTTACGTGTTGTACTCCAACACATATTATGATTAAGTATATCCACCCACCGCGCCACTGCTACGGAGAGGAATGATCTGATCTCTCGGCCTTGTCTACAACAGTCTGTGGCCAGTACCACGGAAACTCTATCATTGGGCCATGATAGTCGGGTCCGGCGGAGAGTCCTGCGTGAAAGGCCGACGCAGTGTAACATCACCCAATAGGAAGACAGACTGAAGGAAGGTAATTGATGAAATGATGCCGCGGGGGTAAGAATTATGTACGCAAATAGTTCGCTGGCTTCCCACCGTCACGATCGGGCGGAGGGCCGACTTTGACCCTCATCGTCCCATGATCACTGCTGTTAGGCGCACACACAATGCCGTGAAATGAAGCCTCAACGTTTGAGCCACGAGCTCAAAGAGTCTGCAGGTACTTTTCTCCCGTCCGGGAACATGTGGTGTTTCCGGTGTCTACTCATCATCTGACCGGTGGGACCTCAGGTTCATTGATGAAGGAACCTTCCCTTTGTCTTCCTTCGTCAAAGCCATTAATTTTTGTCATCAACATTTTATCGTTAACCACCATTACATTTGGTATGCCCGTCGCTGGCCAATCGATCACCTTTCATTGCGTTTGACTCCTTGGAGCGCTTGGTGTACCTACATCTTGCCAAAGTTCCTGATACTGCAGGATTGAATAACAATCGTACGCCACATTTTTCCTGATGTGATTCAGAAGTGAATCGCGTGCGAACCTATCTCCCATGAGTGGTCATGTTACACCTCAGTCAAATACATGGGAGATACCCGGCGTGGGGAAGGGTGGAGTTGACCCCGCCGTTGACCCGCGTTGACCCGATAAGGCAAGGTGGAAGCAGTCCGTCGTGCCTTCCTGTTCTTGCAATGGGAACGTCTATAAATCACAGCCATTTTCTTCGCAGCTTTGTCCTTCCTCCCTTCTCACTTGTCAGACGGTCGAAAGCTCACTCGTTCGAATGGCCACCGCAGCAAATTCCGTCACACATCCGACCCTTATTCAGGTGAGTGCTTATGGCTGCCGGTACTGTATCTCCCTCTTACATCATACACAGGTTGACCCCTTTGTGTGAGCATGACACGCCATCTGTCGTAGCGTTGTTGATCTTTGTTCTTAAAACTAGGCCGGCGCGCGAGCAAAAGGTTCGCGTAGATATCGATTCTGCGTATATTGTTCTAACTAACAATGCGTATGTACAGGGTCTGCACAATAGATGGCAGTATGTCAATTTATGGGAACCGGGGCATCGTGCTTTAACCACGCTTATCTAGCCCTGACATTCCCCCCGTCGCGACTGTAAAGCCTGGCGAGGCGCGTAGTTCAAGTTTCCCCTTGTCGATGATTCCAACTCCCTTTGCTAGGTATTCAATATCGAATGCGTTGGTGTGTCAATTATGTAGATAAGCATGGGGTATTGCCACTTATGAATTGCGATTTGACAAGACTGGACTGGTGCCCAGATTGGGAACAACGATTGTATGCCGCCAGTCCCCTCGTGTCTTATCCTGCCCTTATTTTTGTATTCTCTAGTCAGCGATGACATTCGTGATATCGATCTCACTTCCGTGCACAATCTATCTGGCCCGATTGCCGTGGAGGGCGCAGAGCCTGGTGACTGTCTTGTCGTTGACATTTTGGACGGTGTGTCCAAAGAAATGTATCCAAACGTGTGTTAACTCAAATATAGTAAAACCATTCGAGAAAATGCCATGGGGCTACACTGTAAGCGCAGGTCCGCTCACCTCAGGCCGGATCACTGACTTTTTACAGGGTGTCTTCGAGTTGCAAAACGGTGGTGGTCTATTTGGTCAGAAAAATGCGCCTGTTATTGAGGAAGATTCTTTAACGATATTTCTTCTGTCCAGCCCGAGAGTTCCAGAGCAGAGCAGCCAAAGCCATCTGGGACTTTGAAGGTAAAACTGGCATCCACGAGCAGAACTGTTTTCTGTAGAGCTGAAATTTGAAAATAGGTGTCTACGCTACTTCAAGACACATTCCCGGCGTTCGCTTCGCTGGTGTTTCTCATCCCGGATTGATCGGAACCGCACCCTCTCATGAGCTTCTTGCTACTTGGAACAAACGTGAAGTTGGTCTGATTGAGGCACATGGTAATGCCGTACCTCCAGTTGCATATGGCCCCCTCGCCAAAGGAGCGTATGTTGGCCAGGACCTCCCAAATGATGTGAGAGAGAGGATACATAGCGAGGGCGCACGCACTATCCCCGGCCGCGAGCATGGAGGAAACTGTGACGTGAGTTATTTTCCCCTAGGTAATCCTGCGCGCTTATTTGATGCACCGAGCATAGATCAAGAACTTGTCCAAGTAGGCAATTGCCTCTTCTATTCGTTATGTCTGGTCACTCATTGCGTCCCGCTCCCAGGGGTTCACGGTGCTATTTCCCGGTCTTCGTAAAGGGCGCGAATCTCTCTGTTGGCGATTTGCACTTCTCGCAAGGTGATGTATGTAAACTATTCTCGGGAAGCATTATCTACCGGAATCGCTGATCCTTTACTTAGGGGGAGGTATGGTCGATCATCGACGGCAGCGTAACTCTAGTTAACATTAATTCATCAGCTCTCCTTCTGCGGTGCCATTGAAATGGTAAGCCCTCATCTCGAGTTCTCGGTATAATGTTGGCTAATGATGAGATAGGCCGGCATCATAAAGTTCAAGACCAGCGTGATCAAGGGCGGCGTAGAAAAGTTTGCATTGAAACAGCCTATCTTCTTGGTTCGCATAAATCATTTGAGGATATGCTTGGTTCTAACCAACTTGAATAGCCATCTCCCGTCGACCCCTTGTACTCGTCCAAGGTGTGTCATTCCGACTACCATCTTTCGAGAGCGGTGCTAAACGTGAACGTAGCTCATCTTTGAGGGGATCAGCGTTGACATTCGTGCGTAGTGTGATTTCAATTCCGTTTCCTTTTGCTGAAGAAGAGTCAGACGGAGATGGGAAGCAATACAACATGGACGCGTGAGTTTTATGTTTTGTTGACGGTGCGCTGCAGTTGACACGATTTCAGCACCGTGGCGTATAAGCAAGCTGCCCTAAATGCCATCGCCTACTTGCAAAAGGTATGTAAAAATAGTCAATCCGTGCTTTCTGTAGTCAACTCCGATATTGAAATGAATACTCTAGCTCGGTTATAGTAAGTGATGATTGAGTCCTAAAGTGTTCAGCGATAATGGACCTATTTTTACACGACCCATTCAGCCCGCGAACAAGCATGTGCGTGTCGGTTTAATGCCTCGAACCAAGGGGTTGATGGATACTGACCCCTTATTCGGCTAGACCTCCTTCTCTCAGCAGCCCCGGTTGAGAGTCACGTGGGTGCAGTCGTGGTGCGTATCCTTCTGTTACTCAGAATACACGTTGTTCACGCGTATAACTTGGTGATAGGACTCACCTAATGCATGCGTCACGCTCGCACTGCCCCTTGGTATTTTTGAGCACGTACGTTTGATCTTGTCCTCACGGTGACGCGAGGTCTGAGGTTCTTGCAGGATATCTTACCAAAGGAAGAGGGTCTGAAGAAACTCAACTTTGGGCAATGTGCGATCCGCAGCGACGGTGTGCTTTAGTTAGTGTTCACTCTTTCGGTGTGAGATGCAAATGTATGAATACGAGGAGGATACAACGGCCTTGTCATTACTTGTACAGTCACGCTCATGGTCCAGAATCTGAAGCAATCCTCCGGACGCACACTGCAGAGGTGTCGTTGAAATGTACAACATCCTTGTGGTATGTGCACTAGGAATGCTCCTGTTCGGATAGTTTGAGATCTTTCGGTGCACACACGTCCCAGACCGCCTTCACCACCTCCGTCCCAGGACCCACATCGCAAACCCACTCAAAAAGTCCCGCTTGCTTACCCTGTCGCCCACCCGTCGTCGACCACCGCACCAAACACCCTTCCTTCACTGTGACGCTCCCTTCATCGATACTGGCCAACCCTGCAGGTTCCTTCAATACGATCGTGATACGTGGGTTAGTGTTGCCGCGGCTCGTCAGCCGCGGCAACACTAACGTGGGTCCGCGGGCAACGGGATAGCGCTCCGCACGACGACACCCCGAATCGGCTCAGCGTGTGTGTTGTGAATGATCGTCGCGCTTGTGTACGTCGTCGTTGCTTTACCTGCGAATTCGCCGACCGAGGGAAGTGCTTCTGGCGCGCAGTTGTGGATCGTCTTCACGGCAGTATCGACGGCGAGTGAGCAATCCAATATCTGTGGCAACTCAGCTGTCTGTAAGATTGTATGCATGAGTTGGGTATAGCGTGGTTAGAAATTCAACAAGTCAAATGATCGCCACGGAAGGGCAAACTTGAGACACACGTGAATGTCAAACGACGAGACATGTTTGTCGTTCAGATGTGCCTTGACAGTCCCTGGGAGCAGGACATTATCGCTGGTGTTCATGACCTCACACTGGATGTTATGGGGTAAATATAGGTGAGGGGGGAAATGAATAGCACACACTGTGTAATAGACTCGGGTATCGACACTGGGGACCACAACTCGCATGAACTCCGCTTGAAGGGAGAGTGAGGTTATCAATACGTGATGCGCAGCGCTGTCAGAAGGAATGAATATACACCCGTTTGCAACGTGTGTTATTGGATCTTTGCCACTCTGGATTCCGCAATGAGCAAATACTAGTATGTGAGCGAATTACGGAATAGATGAGATGACAGATGGAGCGCACATGAGAGGTGAGTTGAGAAACTGTTTGAGATGGAGTAACCATTTCGCAATCTTCCTCTGTTACCGGATCCGGTGTAACAGGGGCTGGGGCCGGGGGTGGAACTGAGAAAAACGTGCCGCGCATTGTTCCTGGCTCCACACTCCTGGGCAAAGCCAGAGACGGTTGCCCAAAAACCGAGCGCATATGGGGGAAGAGTGGCCCCGGGGGAGAGAGTCTGATATCAATCCTCTTTGGTTCGGGAACTCGAATCAACCGAGACACCTGGTCGGCCGTTGTCAACGCCAAGCTCACGTTCTCCCAATCTTCACCTGTACACTGCGTGATCGAACATCGAAAGTCGAGCTTCACAGTCGGGGATGGCGTGATGTCGACCATTGATATACGGAGATCATAATCTGGCCTCCAGGTAACTGCCGTGACGACTAGAGAAATCGCCATCTCAGAAGGTGATTCAAAAGAGTGAGGACCACATACCGTAAGTGACCGTGAGCTCCACAGCCTCGACAGCCCGGTCTCCGCACGAGAGGACACTGACGACCTTGCCGGGCAAATCCTTACTGAGCTTGGAAAGGCGATTTGTTTCCTCTGTGATTCGACCGTCAAGAATGGCCGCTTTGTCTTTTAGCTCCGCAACCACAGCAGAGCGCGTGACGCCAATCTCGACAAATTCACTCAACAGTGAAACCATCTGATTGGCTTCCGTTTGAACTTGGGACTTGCATTGTGCGAGTGAGTCCATATACGTGGTAAGGAACCTGAGGCCTTGCTGTCTAAGACGACTTTCATCTTCGAGTCGAGCCCGCTCTGTTTGCAGCTCGCACAACTTCTGGCTGGGATTCTTCGCAGGGTCGTAGACATCGGAAAAGTGGTAATGATCGAGAATAGTTACGTTCCCAGATGCAGATGCGGCTGAGACATGAACAGACTGAAGACCGGCTGGGAGATGGGCGATCTCAACAATCTGTGGTTCGTCCTACAGAAATTTGAATCAGAAATGCAGAGTCGGAATGGAGCGTAGGATGTCCGTACCTGGGACCGGAGAAAGGGTAACGGAAAGATACGCGTGACCTCAGCCCCACCAGAATTGAATAGTTTGACCGACTTGATCGCGAACTGGTTCGCTTCAAGTACAGTCGTGTTACCCCCCAAAAGAGTTCTGACCATGGTTACAGACTGTGGGTCACCGTGCACGCTGTGTATCTGTGCGACGGGCCCACAGGATTGACAGATATATATATCTGGATCCTTCAAGTTGACCGTGCCCGTGTCAACTCATGTTGTCTCACAGCAAGTGAAAGAGCCTGGGGAAAAACCGGGTGTTTGAGGTATTCCCACCTGGTATAGAAGAACGCTGAGGAGAATGTGCGAGTGAATCTGTCAATACTACCCCCGTTATGGTTTTGCAAAGATTCGATGGGAAAACTCGATTGATGGCGCCATGTATGTCAAGGTAAGCCCAAATTTTACATAAACAAGCTGATTACGGGAAGTCGGCATGCTGTATGTAGATTGGCTGTAGGTTCAGATGTACATACGGAGTGACTTTTTAGAACCGCGGCCCACGGATTTGAATCTGATCGACTGATCAACGAACAACGCATATAGAGTTCGACTTATTTTTCATAGGGAATATCGCAGAAGAGGCTGAGATTGGCGCAAGACTCTAAGACATAAACGAAGTCCGCTCGCCTGAACTTTTCGAGCTGGAGGATGTTACTTAAGGCTAGGATTGGAGGGATGATTTCGTACACACCATTTTTACCAGACCGCGACCTCCCCCTACCGCGTTGAATCAGACCATACAATTAGGCAAGCTCAGAGATCTAATACACCCCGGAGTTCTGGGTCATCTTGTATGTCATCATCTGCAAGGTGAGTTGGAGTAGACGCACATTGTGGACAGCAGAGACCAACCGAGATTAATATTGTCTGTGATCAGATCGTTGGTAACCTCCGAGTCGCCGTTGCGGCCCGTCAAGTTGAGCCTGCCGAGGATATAATCCTCTTCAACTTCACGGGAACATTCGTTACATTTGAAAATGGAAAATAGGATATCAACTTCCCGCAGGAACTCGTCAGAATCGTCCGGATGGATGGGTGTATGCCTTACTGAACTAGATATCATTAGTGACCCGGGTAGATCCGAGTCATTGTATGAGCGCTCTCAGGCGAGTCGACCAGACGGACAAGCCACCGAGACCAACTCGAACCAGATCTTTGGACAAGCGAGAAGCACTGCTTCCGCTTTTGCCTCCGCCAGTCGCGTCACGACTCAAGCTCTCGGGCAGCCAGGGCTCCTGTTCCGGGCCGGAGAGCGCTCCCTCTCGCCTTGCCGCCTCCCTCTCCTCACAGCTTAGGGAGCACGTCCAAAGATCTTCGAATAGAAGGGAACGGGTCCCCACCAGTAACTTAGTTGAACAGACAACGGCCCGTTGACTCGGAGCTGCCTGCCGGCGGCCCATTCAACTTTGTCTCGGCCACCTTCTTGGTTCCAAGCTCGATCCCGCTCTTGTATGACGCATAATTGATGATTGATAGCATGCATATAAATCCTTGACATACGGGCTGAAGATCATAGTGACTTGAACTTGAGCGCAACCACTCCACTCGTACTTATTTTACGACTCCGAAGACCGAAGCAGGTGCTGGCGCTGCCCGGTACTGTACACACACGCCGGTTGGACGCCAGCGATCACTCAACCCGACTCGAACCCGCCGCTGCAGGCCAGGATGGATCATCTAGCTCACGGACCCGACTACTGTCAACATCTCGACGAAAAAGGACCGTTCTCGCGTACCCTAACTTGAAATCCCACTACACCGAAGAACGGCTCACACTGGCAGGTTCACAGTCCCAGCATGGTGGCGTTATTTACTGATGTGTTCCCCCTTTCCCCGACGACTAGAGCCCCACTCACCAATCACGAACAATCCTGTATGCAAGGTTTCCTCCGGGGAAGTGAGAGGATTGGGCAGCATACCTTGCTCGAAGTAACGGGTAACATCGGTGCCCTCGCCCGCCTAATGTTAAACCCCCTTGTTCGCCCTTCCATTCCAGCCACCGCCGTCTGTCCGAGGGACGGCCGTCAGAAGAGAGGGAAACTCCTGTGACCACATAATGTAGTCTGCCAGTGGTGGGCTCTTCAAGGCAAAACCGTCGCTGGAATGTACGTATCGCGATCCGCTCGTCTCTGAAGTTTTGGATTAGTATATTCGTTATCTTTAACCCTGGAAAAATCGAATTCAGAGGAATATCAAGGAACGCAGCCGGTCTCAGGCTCGTGCGTAAGCTTTCAAGCACATGCCATCTTCTTGCACAAGCCATGGCGCCGTTGTATGAAGTGCGCGTATATATATTAGAAAATGTCAGCAAGGTTAGGATATATACTCAATAGAGTCCAGTGTGCAACCAACTCGACAGCAGAGAGGAAGAGGAACAACACAGCTAACCGTATACCTTCAGAACGGTATAAATAATGCCAGCACTTAGGAGGATGACTACTCCCATCCCACCACCGACATAGGTCACCAATTCCCAAGGGAACGGATCAGATGACTGTGTTGCCGCGTTGGGGTACCGCTTCGCGTGGGCACGTGTCTCTTCCAGCTTGAGCACCGCAGTTCGTTTGTCCTCAGGGTCGTACGAGACACCTTCCTGTCCCAGTATAACAAATGAAGGGAAGTTTTGCTCGTACCACTCCTCGATCTAACGAGCATCAGTGCACTTCCCGGGCCAACGACAATGGATGAAATTACCTTGCAACACATCAGGGAGATCCGCAGGAAGTTGGGGTCCTGTGGCTTCGCCTTGCGATGTATCTTGCGTGCATATTCCCGGAAGATGAGGGCGACTTCACGTGGATTTGTGGAGCGCATAATCAACTGTAGAAAGAAGCCACTAGTTGAGTTTACTATACGCGGGAACGTGGACGCCAACCTTGGCGGCTTCGGCCTTTCTAATCTTGATGTTACGCTGGAACATCTCCGCATTCATGAAGCACAGTGCAAGCGTGGCCATGGCCATACACGCAGGTATGGCACAAAACACGAAGACGCTCTGATTTTTGAGGAGCCTGAGGTAATCCAGTGAGTCGCACGCATGGCGAAGTGCATCAAGGATCATTGCGCTCTGTGCCCACGTCGCGCGCTCTAGGTTATCTTTCTGGTACAACTCTGTCAAGTCGTCGAAGCCGTAATTTCCCCAGATCTCATTTGGCCAAAAAAAACGACCCTCCTCGGTATCTTCACGATAGTCACGGATGATGTTTGTCTTTTGTAGCAAAAGGCCCATAGAGTTCGAGAGACTAAGTTCCTCACGGAGCCACGGGGCTTCCTTCCCAGAGGCTGACCAGATGGCTGTGAGACCTTCGCCGACAAGGCCAGCGACGTAGTGGCAGTACAGGTCGTACTCGGTGATGGTGGAAAGATATATCGAGCCGGTGGTAGCGACCTTGTGCGCGTAATCGGCCATTCCGACCTCCATTTTAGCACAAATGTCCAGGATGACGTCTCGATACCTATGGTTTACAACTGAGAGCGAAACTTTTTCTTTTGGCTCATAGACATACTCTGGTTTGAGAAGGTTGACTTCTTCGACTACAGTGGCGTATTCGACCAAGAGTTGTCTGTCTTTCTCCTTGGGACCACTCTCCGTAAAGTGCCAACCAGGTGTAATAGTGTGTTCATGGAATGACCGTAGGAGAGGCTGCTTGACCTCGTCGGGTATCGTCATGTCATCCTCGATGGTGTCTAGCCCACGAAGCACAAGGTAATACATGCAAATCTGTAATGTGGACGCGTCAGTAAGCACGGTCACCGACAAAAAATGGGCGTCTCTTATGCAGGAGGATCAGGATACATACTGTTCGGGCAAGGTCGCCGTCAAGCTCCTTGATGACCGCGGCGAAGCTTCTGCTTGTCATGTCCAAAAACTCCCAGCAGCGACGCATACTCTCTCTGTCCCATCCCGAAGTTGGGTGCTCCTGTTTTGCGGTGATATCCCGTTTTTGTTCGTGAAACAGGTAAAATTGAACGAGGGTCCTGAACTCTTGCGGATGCGTGAGCAACAAGCCCAGCATGGAAGTAATTTTTCCGATGGCCATTGCTGAGGGAAAGAAAGAAAACGAGGGGGCGGAAAGCAGATGGGGGTGTTGGCAACCGAATACAAAAGACACGACTACAGTATAACAAGTAAGCTCGGGCTCAACCAGCTGGTTCGAAATATAAATCGACGTCGTCGCGCCATTTGCCTTTACGAGTAATCGCTGATCACCTGACCTATCATGGAAGACTCTGCTCGTCCCCCCATACGCATCTGTACAAACTCGTCGTCCTCGCTGTCTCTCAAAGCCGCGCAAGTCAATGTAGACGACTTCTTGATCGATTTCCAAGCACGGAGTACACCCTCTAAAGGAAGTGACACCGCAATTATCGCACAATTGGAAAAACTCCGGAAATCGCTCAAGGAACAACGGGCTCGAGAGCGTCAAAGCAGAAAGACGCGATGGTATTATCACACCTACTTTCGTTGCCAACCTGTCTTTGACACACGCACTGCCAGATACATATGGGAATATAAGTTGGGACCCTAAGGGCCACAGTTTTGACCGGTGACCACCTGTTTGGCGAGGACCGGTCTGTCAGGCTCAATAGGATCTTGTTTCCTTGCTGTACCCGAAGTTCAGCTTCCCTCGTCTTGTGACAAACTACCCTGTGTATGCTTTCGTAATCACTCCCGCCTGATACAACGACGATGAGTCCCCTACAATACGAAAAACCAGCCCACTGGGGACACACTCCAACGTCCAGGGATACGAATGCGTAACCTCAGCTAGTCATGTTCCGCAAGTTCAGCGCTCAACATTCTGGGGGATACAGTATGATGACAGATCGTGTCATACTGCGGCGGCGGCAACTACGCTAAATACAGCCACTACCCTTAGCGTTTAGCGGGCAGGGTGGCCGTTTTTGTGGTGAGCCCCTGCTCGCGAGTCCAAATCTCTGCAACGAGATTTTTCCCCTTCTCTTTTGTCATTGACCGTGACAGAATTTCATCGCGAATGTATTCGTTTTTCGTAGTCCCGGTCGTCCTATTCGACGTGACACACAGTTGTGCTCTCGGTCTCGGTCTCTCAGATTCAACTACCTGCAAAGAATTTTTTGTTTCTGTCCGTGGAGTTGCTTACCAGGAAGTTCGCATGCTGTGTACCGCTTTCACTGTGTTTACATGTGAAGGGTTACAATAAATTCCAACCAGGGTCCGATATGACGATATTGTTTACTCAAGTTGATGCCACTCACAGGCCAAATGTCTAACTTGCCGGATTTGCCTATGACATGTGGGTGCACAACCGTCCCTATCTCGTCGAATTCTCCGAAGGATTGGCAGAGGAACTGAGCAAGGAATAAACAGTCCGGAGTCGTTTTCACCTTTCAGCGGACCACTTTTTGAAGGCACAACAATTGTCGGGATCACGTTATCGAATGTCATCTTGGCTCTTCACTCGGGGAGTCTGGGTGTTACACGGGACACTAATACTGGAAGGTTATCGGCTTCAGTCTGCCGGCGATCGCACTGGGAACCGAAATGGCATTCAAAAATTAACCGAAACCGTCGTTCGCTGGGTGGAAGTGTCAATCCTTGAGGGCATCCCTACGGTGAGTCCAATTACAATGACACACGAGTGAGGATTCACAAGAGTGGTGACAACCAGTAGCGATTCAATGAAAGACCCCGGCACGCTGCAACCACGCCTCGGAGCTCCGTGTGTCCCATCCAAAAAGGCTCCAAGCCGAGGTCACCGCGAATCGCGCACTGCGTCCGCGATGTGACGACTATGGGTTAGCCGGTTGGGGAGGGTCTCCTTTTTAGGCCCTCAGGGTGAGGGGCACCTTACAGCTACCGACCTGGACCCATGCTTATATATGTGCTCGTAAGCCTATCAGTTTGAGTATCGAGACGCGGCTCGCGCTTCCTCCACGATTCCCCGTGCTCTGCTCGTAGGAGCAAGCTGTCCCTTTGGCCCTTCCCGACAGATCCGAAAGGTTTTCCATTTTTCTTTAATTTTTTCCTCCTTTTTTTTTGGGTTTTTTTCCCATTCTGCTTCCGTCATTCCGACAACTGTTAGAGTCCTTCATTTTGATCACTTATTCGGGGTTCCAGTTGAAATGGGTATTCAGCCTCACGACGAGGCTGCAGCATTCAAGGTCGCAGTATCTGCTTGTGAGCATTATCATCTATCTGATTGGTAACTAGTCCTATCTCTTACTCTGTTCAACCTTGAAGCAGTTTCATTGGCGGTGATGATCATCGACTTCGGGTGCCTCATGCGTAGTGAAATTAAGTACATATGGCCGTAAGTCGCCCCTCGCGTGTAAACTGGTGTTGAGTGATAGACATGCAAGCATTCCAGAAGGTTGTGTAGGTCCTGGAACGCCAGGATTTTCGTCCCCGCCCGATACCTCGGATTGTTCAGTCAAATGTACGTGAAGTCCAGTTTCTCGTGATTATATCTAGTGACGCTTAACATACACTGTATCTTGGCAGATACAATGTCTACTTTACCGTGCGGATGTATCTTGGAGTGCACACTTCTCACGATGGATGTCGCCTCTGGTTCTCATTCCAGGCATTCGTCGTGCAGTTTTTCCTGGCCATCGTGGAAGGCTTGCTCATGCATCGCCGTACGTCGTCCAGTATTTCCTTTCCTCCTAGAGATTCAGCTGATCGCAAAATTTAGTCTACGCGCTGTTCTCTTGCAATGGATCCATCATGATGGTATTGATCTCGCTCGCTGGTGGCCAATTGGCTTCCATGGGGGTTAGCGTTCGTTTGTCGTTTCCCACGAATAAACACACGACGACGTGTTTACTCACCAAGGCCAACCCTGCAAATGCTTATTTTAGGTGTGGTTTTACCCTTTTGTTAACGCGTATGCAAAGTGTTTTGTGTACTTATGCGTGAGGATACAGTACAACGATGTTGACGGTCACCCTGATCCTTTTATTCATGATCACTTGGAGATATCTCCGGCTACCGGCTAGATGGACGCGACAGGGCCTTGGATGGATTGTCTTCCGAGATTCAATAGTGTCGTTGTGTGCGTTAGCAGGTGAACGGCTTTTTTCTCTTTGTGCTGAACCTGTGGCATTCGGGTGACGCTGATATTTATTGGTTAGTTTTGATGCTGTTTATGACGCTCACTTCCCTCGAGGTAATCAAGACGAGTATGAGCGGAAACATCACGTATTAGTGCGTGAAATACTTCTAAGGGTTCTGAGCATACTTAATCATGCTCACTTGAACAGTTGGTTAGTATGTGTTCTCTGGATTTCCGTAAGTTGGACCCATCTATATGCGCGTGTCGTTCGATGAATCGCGCAACTCAACATCTAAATCAGCTCGGTAGAATCATCGTGGACCATGAGCAAATCCCGCGGGACGGCGATGAGCAAGACCAGGGCAATACGTGGAGATCGACAGTACAACTCACGTCCCGAATCGAGATGGGCGAGAACACATTGACCGAGGAGCTCCAGCAATCTGAATCGTGGCAGGGAACGCATACTCCTGTGTCAAGCACGTGGCGCAGCTCGCCTTCAACGCCAATGACTAACGTGACTCAGCTCTCGCCATCAAGTGTTTGCACGAGCGATAGTGGGCAGAGGCACTTCGGGGATCATCCGCACCTAGATGTGCATCAACCGACTCCACGGCGGCCGCGGGTTGTGACGAAGCTGTTGCTGGTCAAGTCAAGCCAGCCGTCGCCGCTGAGTGCCGCCAGTACGAGCGACAGCGCGCAACAGTGGTTGGAGAGTTACCTACGAGCGCATACGGACGGGGATGACCAGCTGTGTAGTCCGTCGTTGCCGACGCCCAGTACAACGTCGTCGACGGAGGAGCCTATATATGATACAAGTCAGGACGAGCGGTCTGGCGCCACTGTGAACGATGGCGATGCGGTGCAGACGGGGGATAGTGACTGTCCACTTGAAGACGTTGATGCACAGGAGGGGCTTAGGTCGCGTCCCAGTCAACGAGCGTCAATTTCAGAGGTGCGACATTCGGAGGAGTCATGTTCTATGGGAGATCCCTCATAATATCTTCTGTCTCGTCATCATGGCATCGTGTTTTCGTTGCTACCTTATGTATGTATAGTCCCTCTTTGGAATTTGTAGCCTATTCGTTGAGCGCTGTCTAATACACTGTCTTTACATCCAGTCGCCTCCCCACAACAACCAAGGGGGGGTGATCTGACGCAAGTTATGCTATTGGTTCTAGCTTCACATGCATATCGCACGATATTGGTTCCGCCGCTCTTCTGATCGAGGCACAACTTCAAGGAATAGCATCACTGTCGTCGGATAGAGCCGAAGGCGTTGCTTGGCAAGTCCAACCACCACAATCACAAAGTTGATCCGATCATGGAACCGAGTTGAGTGACAGCAGCTATGTGCCTTAGCCCTGAACAAGTTGATGGTTCACCGTCAATACCCCGATTCTGAGTCTCCTGCCAAGCATCATTTTCTGATTATGAGAATTTTTATCGGAGACACTGTTGCATTGTGACGGAGCTCAGTGCCAGAATCGAGTAGCTTTTGCCTTGGATTTCAAATTATTCATATTGACAACGAAAATAATAATAATAATAAGTCGACGGATCAAGCCACATCCCCATCTGTCCTCCCATGCTTTCCCACCAGGGAATACATACACGTCAACCATGAGCGCGGGGACGGGGGTCCGAGCAACATCCAGAACCCGGCGGAGATCCATAGTGAAACTTTGAAGCGCGTCGGAAGCGCGTCTGTGGCGCTCGTTTGTGACCCTTGATCGGCATGTGCTTGCCGCCGGATACTAGTGGAGCTTGAAGCTTTTTGAAGGCTTGGAAGGATGTCAGTGGGTGTGCTCATTCAATACTTTACATGTATCAGGAATAATTCTCGCCTTGAAAACTTGGGCCCATCGGAAAGACAACGTTCTTCGCGTGGGTGTTTTTTCACGGCGGTTACTTGTGAGAAGATGGTGAAGCGAGAAGAGGCGGCGGCAAAGCCCCTAAATATCAGATCAATGTTATTTTTGTATTCTGTTGATGAATCGACGCATATCGAGATTCTTATCGCTCTTATTGATCACGTCCTGTTCGATGGCTACTCTCCTCCCCCTTAACCAGTGGGAGAAGCACCAAAAACTATTTTCAATCAGCCATGGCAAGCCAGCTGGCTTGCCTTCTCCGAGCCCGACGCGATCCTTCTGGACACACTCCTCTCCAGATGCAAACCCATTGGCTCGTGAAGGAAGTACAGGTTCATTGACAACCGACGCAGACGTGTGTATCATCGGTTCGGGTATCACAGGCGTTGGCGTTGCGTATCATCTCTCCAACGCGATCGAAGCGAACGTGCTCCAGTCACTCAAGGTGGTCATCCTCGAAGCGAGAGACTATTGTGCGCATCCCCTTCCATACCGCTCAGTTCGACGTTATAGCCTCGTGAGCTAACGTCCACTTAGGTGCAGGCGCGACCGGTGAGCCCAGTATACGGATTTTGATCGATACATGTACCCACTCCATGTCGTGTGGTTCCAACCTCGAACTTGCAGGTCGAAACGGCGGTCATCTTACCCCTGTCTCCTTTCACGAATTCCACGGCCGAGCCGTCAAATATGGTCCTGAAGAAGCCAAGAAATCATACGCCTTGGAAGTACACACTGCATCTTCCCTCGTAGATATCGTCCGAGAACGGAGGTGGACGGATGACGTCGATCTTGTGCATGGGGGTCGTATCGATCTGTTGTTCACGGATCAAGAAGTCGAGGAAGCAAGGCGTGATCGTGAGGCTGCGGTGGATGCGGGATTATCCTTGGATGGTGTCGTCTTCTTAAGCAAAGAAGAGATCGCAGCCGTGAGTCGCGTTTGACGCTTTCGCCGTCATTGCCCTGATCACGGGATGGCAGACGTTTGGAACGCACTATCCAGGGGTAAAGGTGCCGGGATACAACGTCTGGCCACTCAAATTGGTCACCAAACTCTTCCAGCTGGCCAAAACGCGTACGGGTGCACGCTTTGACCTCGTGTTGCACACCCATACGCCCGTCACGGCAATCGAAAATACGAACGTGTCAAGGCCTTTGTCTGGATGTGAGTCATCGACAAATGCGACTCGCCTATACACCCTCTCGACACCCCGCGGCCAGATTAGCTGCTCGCGCATCGTTCACGCCACGAATGCGTATGCCTCTCATCTCCTTCCCTTTTTAGCAGGCCCACAAGGTATCGTGCCTGTCCGTGGACAAGTCATCGCGACGCGGGCGTCTGTCGGTACGGATGAGATCAAAACCAACGCCTGGACCGGCAACGAGGTATGTAGATCCCATATTTCATCTTGCTTCTCACATGTCGTCTGCATTTTTACCCTCGCACCTTTCTTCATGTTGTACCGTTGCATGGCCTGGGGCTAACTGACCACTCTGAACGAGCACAACTCATCGTCCCGGTACAGCGCTTCGAATATTGGTTCCCCCGTCCAGTCAAGACAGCCGATGAAAACCCGCTCGTTATCCTCGGTGGCGCGCGCGAGGTTGCCAGTCCAGCCTATGAGTTGTACGTCGACGACGATACCACATGTAATCCAAAGGTCGGCGAAACACTCCGCACGTTTTTGCCCGCCGTGTTTGAGGGCAAATTCAAACCTGGGCAGGAACCCGAGATGGAATGGGTACGTACATGGTTGTAGTTTTCTGTGTCTTTGTGCATGCTCTGAATCGGGATTCTAGACTGGCATTATGGGTTATACGGCCATCGGGGATCCGTTTGTACGTCTTCCTTCGGGTTGTTTGCTTTCTTCTCCAGGTCGTTGCATTGACCTATGGATGCACAATGGCCCTGATAGGTTGGACCCGTCGATAGGTTGCCTACGGTACAAGGGAATGAATCAACGCGATACGCTGGCCAATATATCGCAGCTGGCCATTCAGGGCATGGCATGCCGCGCGCGTTTGGATGGTGTGTCCGTTTTCGTCATCGTGTTACACAGCTTGAGTCATGCTGCGATACAATTCCCCTTGTTTCAGTGCCGAGGTAGTCGCAGACATGATCATCGCAGAGCTCGCGGGTAAAGAGTGGTCACAGCCTGAATGGCTTCCGACGCGGTACCTCACTTGGGAGGAACGCGGAATAGCGATGCACAATTGACGTTAAACATGTCGTTTGGTCATAGCGAGGATCGGTGGATTAGATCATAGCTGTACGATACGTGCGGATGTCTGCCTGCGATACCGTTAGGTTGTCAATCCGAGTTCTGGGTGCTTCCTTCCATGTGACGTGCGATGGCTATCTCTGGATCCTTCTCCCTGTCCTTAATCGCCTAGGCTTCATCGAGCGTGTGATTGAACGCGAGGCCGCTCATGAACGACGACCCGACGCCTCCCATGGCACAGATCGCCGACAAAATTGCCACAGCACCCCCAGACTGCATGCGAACTCGACCTGGACCTCCACCCTGGCATTTGAAAGGAGAGCGGAGGTGCCTTGAATGAGTGCATGTAGGGTGAGGGCGGCGGTTCCTTGTCAGATGCCTGAATAAACGACGCAGACAGAGTCCTGAGAGTTCAGTGCTTCCAATCGTGACACCCCAACCTAGATCGACCGGTGAGGCGGTGTCAGCCGCATGTATGCGGTATAGACCAAAGTATGATGCTCATACCGGCAGACGAACGGAGGAACCACATGCAGGCCAGGGGAGGTGCGTTGTTGGAGAGACAGTTGTGCTTGAACGGGATATATATTCGCCGCATATAAGGCCTAGCACAGAAAAGGG
>JBBPMU010000352.1:0-27232 GCA_038090475.1 Wakefieldia striispora | reverse complement strand
TTTTAGTACACAGATAATTTCTTTGCATATGTATACCATGTATGGTTGGCAGGGAATGGAAGCTGCTATCATCTCTATGCCAGATATGTAAAACCGGCATGTGAACATAACGGAGAGGTAGCACTACGTAAGCTACCAGCGCTACTCATGCGGTCGCTTGCTACTGTGCGAAAACAGGGTTTCCTGATGTTCTTCTTTTGCTTACATGTACTTACTACATTCTACAGCACATTTCGTGTGCGCGTGTAGTCGATCCAAAAATAAGCGTGCTGTCTTCTCAAATCTGCCCGTCTTAAAAGTGTAGTTTGACACCCATACTGGAGGTCGTACCGAGTACACGAGCACGTTCCACGGCCTTGCCCATAAGTAACCCCAACCTCCATCTAGGGATGTCAATTAATAGTGAGGATGGAACGTTTCGCAAGATCCTAGGGGGGTGCCAACGGAACCCCTAGGGTTAATCTTGACTAGTGGATTCAACTTGAGAACACACGGCACTCTTGGTATGTTGGAATTAGTTCACCTTTCAACGTCGCCTCTCCGTTGACTGACCATAAGCGTAACTAAGAAGTAACGTAAGGCTTCGTGTCCTTCCGCAGCACATCTCACATCTTGTTGGGTGTATACATCCTCTAAAGTTCTTCTTGCTTCATCCTTTGGCCGCACTGCTCCGCTTCTCAGTTCTCCATTTCCTCTCCGGTTATCTTCGACGCTCACCTTCACGTTTATATACTCCCCTTCCTCCTTTACTGCTCCGTCCTTCGACCACATTGCTAATGCGCTCGGGCTCCACTTCTCCATGATTCACCTTTGGTTGTCTTCGACACTCGCGTCCGCGTTCATTCGCCTCTTCATAGCCTTGTATTCGATTCCACCCATGGTAGACAAGCCTTCACATAGCATAGCTGAGCAGAGCGTACAGAAAAACGTTTTTGTGCATAGCAGAGGACACATTGCCCAGCATTGTGCCAGGAAGTGAATTGTGGTTCGAGAGATGATCGAGATTCTACCCCTTTGCCCGCATGGTGCCGTCACGATGGCAGACGATGGGATCACGTTATCCCTTGGATTTGTCGGATAAAAATCCGGAATCCAGGAAAGAACACCCGCGAGGTCGCGTGGCGATCAGAGTTCTAATGACATTATATGGCGGCTACAGAATCTTGGTCAGTCCTGATACCATGGCCACGTAGCTAGGATCCGGCGTTGCAGAATCCAACAAATTGGATAGCACCAGAAAAGCTTGGGGGATGCATCGCGTCTCCCATCTCATTCAACTTGCATCAATTCCGACCGGCCGTAATCATATCAACAACTTCTCATAAGCACACAGCAGAATAAACGACAACTTCATACATCTGCTAACATACAACAGCCCGAACCACATTCTTGCAGGCACATCCTTAGTCGACGGGGTAAGTCTCGCCAGGTTTGACGACAAATGTCTCGGTCTGGCCATTGTCGTCCCTGAGAACGAATGCAACCTGCCAATCATCCCTCCCCCAACTTTCAGTATCCTGGGGATTGATGTCGAAGAACCTCTCAGTTGCACCCCCAGTGGAGGTGATACGGACATGAATGGCTCGGGAGGTGTAATTCGTGACGTGGATAGTGCCCATTTCCTGCATTGATCGCTGTCAGTGCTGTGTGTTGTTGGTAAGTAGCATCGCACTTGCCTGGATTTCGTGTAATTCTGAGCTTGAATAAAATGCAAGTATAACAGCCGATGGTGGGCGCACGCGGAGACTGGATACAAAAATGAGTCCCCGTCAGCACCCAAGGTTATCACGAAGATGGTACCCCGTCTGAGAGGGGAGAGTGAAGCTTACTAGAGGCAATGAAATGATTTCCTGGGGTCAGTAGAGACGCATCCGTGGTCCTTTTATACCGTTCCAGGGTCCTGGTCACGCTTCAGTGACCCTCATGCTGCCTTCTTCCCCCGCGCCGCACAGCCTGAGGGACTCATCGACCCCATTAAGGCAGCGGGAAACTCGGAACGGATCATCGAAGTGACGTTTGTGGCCCGTCCTGGGAGCCACACAATGGATAATGAATGGAATATACGCCCTTCAGACCAACACCGTGATTGGGAATAGATCAGTCACGGTGTCAATTGACAAGCAGAGATTAGCACCCACCTCACAGCGGCGTCTTGTACGTGTACGCCTGATAAGTTACATGAGGTCACCTGCCGTAGGACAGTCGGTCGCTGTTGTTGCGACGACGGGTCGAGAGTTTGGATCGCTTCATGGAAATCGACAAGCAAACTGCGAAGCACCAATGTAATTAATTCGCACGGTTAGACTGTTGCCCTTTTTAGCATAGCGTCGATCCTTAGGCTGAGTCGGTGGGCCACTCGGGTTGCCGGGAGGGTAGTGTCCACGGGACCATGAAACCCCGCCAATTACAAAATATCTCGCATAAATTCATGGTCGCTAGTTCGGTCCCCGAGATGTCGAGGAACCGAAGGACATACTATCACACATATATGTCAGGCGAGGAACGTGTGTAGTCAATAGGACCTCGGAAGGAGGTCAATTACATTCACGTTCATCTCTACCGGGTGGATCTTCTCCAACCAGCATCCGTACCACTGTCACACAGGCGTGTTACCTGTTGACATTTGAGGTCAACTGTCCATTTGATATTGTCAAGTTCTGCCGGCTTTGCAGAGACGGTGCTATGTGTCTCAATGGTGCCAGTTGGAGATTGGTCACGATTTGACCCACTCCGTCAAGCGCTGATAACCATTGAAGTTTCCCATTCGCACGACAATTACGAAGTCTACTAGTACTAACCGTGATATGTAAGTAAAATCTACTACTGGCTCGGGTGACCTACCTGTTCGATGGTGTGGCGTTCAATATGTATATTCGCAATCACCGCCGTCTCTGCGTCCACACCAGGTAAACGATGCATAACGTTCCAATGGTGCTATTCAGCGCCACTTCTGCAGAATTAGGGGATCGTCATTCAATCTATTGTTCCTCACTTGGCAAAAATCGGGGCCACATGAGTAGTCACGAAGCTAGGACGGATATGGTGGAAATTGTTTATATTGATGCTGACCTTTGGCGTGGGGCTTCTGCCCTACATGGTGATTGGGGACTTCAGGTTGTATATGTACTAGACTGCTAGTATATGTCGTGGTGGCGCCTAGTGAACGACACATCAGTCGCAGCGCCGGCATCAACAGCCTTCGTGCTGACTTACCCGAAGCCCGAACGGCAGGGCCGACAAATGGAACTCTCGTCTTCTGTCCATTGTTCTCCACATGTGTGTCGGATCTCGATTAACCGCTTATTGAACCCTCACGGGCCCCGAGGTTGTACTGGTTGCCATCAGTTATTTGGTTATCTCTGACGGTCGCTCGCCACATTTTCTGCGATGGGATATATGGTCGTGAGGTAAATTCCCATTCTCCCTATCGCTTGATAGGTAGAATGTTCTCAACACTTCCAGGGAACCGAACTCCCCGGGCCTGCTAACTCGAATGTAAACGCCGAGTGCTTAGCCCCAGTCGTCCCTATTTTTGCCAACCAATTGCCACTATTGCTGGGGCCTCGTTCATACGTACCTAGCCGAGTGGAAAGACTCGGATTGGTACCCATTTAGAAAACGTGACGTGGCCATATGCCCGTAATACCTCGCTTGGTCGACTGCGAAGGCTGTGATTGGAGGAGGGCGTGCTCAGCCGTCCGTCAATAGGTAATGTTATCACCTAGTCCTCCTGATGTTTACCGCTAGTAACAAGCCCGGAATGCGTATTACCTGTTGGCGGCCAGAATGAATCATTTCTGGCTCAGGCTCACATTTCGCTAGTCATGTACCGGTACGGATCAATATTCCCGTGTAACATGCATGGTTTTTCTCTGCACGATGTGTGTTTGATCCAGAGCTGCTCGTCCGGTCACTTGGTGATTGCGATTACTGTTAGTTTCTTTCGCACCACCCCAAAAGTCGAACGTACCAGTAGCAAGGCAGGCAAAATTACGATCAGTCTAGACTGCCATGCTGCGTAGCAGCGGTACAACTAATCATACCCTCAACGGACGTTGGTCACCTCAGCAAACAAAACTTACCACCACACCGTCGCCAATCAGCGTCTGGACGTTATACATGTGGTTCTTTGATACGAACGTCCATGGAAATACGTCTGCGAAATATCCGATAGGTCCGGCCAGAGTGTCGCGATACGAAATCAGTCCCTGCATGATCCCGATAACAAACAAGATATATAGCACGTACTAGACAACAGCAAAGAACAGGCTACCGTAACCACTTTGTGACTCACTCGACGAGTGGATTGTGGATACCATAGCACACAGATTGTCCCTCCAAACATCAAAGTGAGAAACCTATCCTCGAAGATCAATCTGCTTTTTGCATTATTCGTCCACAAAAGGTTTTACTCGCCATACAGGAACGCTCCCAACACTGTTGGTTAAGAGCTCTGCATGTCTGGAGGAATTCCGTGGCTATTCATAATTAGGAGCGTACCGGCCAGGTGACATGTTGGCCTAAAGCAGGACGCAGAAGAGGAGAAAGGGTGATACCTTAACTGTCACTGCCGGTATAGTGAGCAATTGGGGCCCGTGTAGTAACTGCGCAGAGCGTTTTCGTTAAAGTAGTTATAGAGCAATGTAGAAGGCCCTATACAATGATGGGCTTTCCAGCGAAAATTTTCTTGCGTGGTTTAGTTCTTAGATGGAAGGATTGATGTATCAGACCAGCAGATGCAGCGGATTCCATGTGATCAAGATCACGACTTAGCGTGTACAACAAAGCGCGCGCTTGAAGTGGCGCGCATCTTTTCGTCCCCCGCCAGAAGTTCGCTTCAGTACGGACCAGTGCATACATGCACGACTACTATCGAGATTAGGATTAAATCGAGATACGGCAACGGTAAAGATCACCTGCAGTCCATGAATGATCCGGAACACAGAAATCAATATCAGGTCACACAGGAAGAAGGCAGTGGATGTTGTGACCTCACAGCCGCCGGGTCCAGCAGATGCGACATCGACCAAGCAGCTCCGTCGGTTTGGCCGACCTTATGACCAATTTCCTTCTCATGCACCCACTTAGATTGATAGATAGAGTATTACTTTCCCACTGCTGAGCTCTTACATCTTTTCGCGGGCTCTCCAGGGTCCGAGTCGCCGGTTCAGCTCAGGCTTCGAATACCGGAGCGATGCCGGTTGTGACTGTGGAACTGGGATATAGGATAGGTAGTCTGGATCAGGAGCTATCACTACATACTATTCTCACCATCTTTGCGCCCAGGAACGTGTTCGAATGTCAACGAAGTTGGCCGGATCCACAGGCGGGGAGGTCGGCTTGACTTGATAACGACTCGGATTCCAACCAATCGCAAAGGGGCCGGGATGGTGGACAATGACTCAAGAAGCACTGGATCTCGGAGATGATTGCCTCCGCAGTTGGTCGCTTCTCTATCGGCGACCAACAACTCCGAATCAAGTCCCAGTGCGAATCGTCAATCGATCGAGACGCAGGGCGCCCAGGCTGTTTGCCCTTTGCTAACCGCAAGACGACGCCGGCGTCTTTCCGGACTTCTGACCATGGTATTTTACCGGACAGGACCTGCATAGATATCAGCACGGAGTTGTCAATGCACAACCCAGCTCTAAGTTACCTGGAGAGCGAGACATCCAAACGAGTATATATCGCTCTGGGTCATGACATTGGGTGTCTCTTCTGGATCCACCTGTTCAGGTGCAGTCCAGCGTATGGCTCCTGCTCGTAGAGTGGACCGCTGGAGATATGCCAGTGCCTCAGGAAGACTCCCTACCAGGGAAGCGAGCCCGAAATCGGTCAAGCGCGCAGTGCAATTCATATCGAGGAGCACATTGTTCTGTCTCATAGTCAGATGTAGAGCACAGCAACGTATCCGGCTTGGCGCACGGGGTTCAGGTCACCATGAAAAATTGGAAAAGAATGCACTATCCGCCGTCATTCCCTTTTTCTTGCGGTAATAATAAGAGATACGCACGGTAGTGCAGACCATTGGCAATATCTAGCAACTACAGTACAGGGTAAGCGAGCGAGAGGGATCAACAGTCAGTATACGCACACATTGGATTCGGTTGGCCACACCCAGATTATCGTTGTATTTTTCCAGAAAGCTATGAAGAGATTGGTTGGGCATCCATAACGACACCAATGACACTGTATCACGCATCCCAAACCCGTATGCAATACCCAGGAAAGGAACGATATTGCGATGATCGAGTCTCTTCCAAATTCCAAGCTCTCGACGAAGCATCTAGAACTCGGATTAAAACAGAGTCTGAGTCGTGACAGAGATGATCACCTTGGATCTATGGTCTTGTGAATCACCTTCTATAGAAACTGTAAATCGGAAGGCCTTTACTGCAACCTGAAGGATAAATTAATGATAGTCGGTACTGAGATAAGTCGGACGCAAACCTCTTTGATCATTGAACCGTCGTAGCATTGACATCTGTAGACATCACCAAAACTGCCTCCAGCCATATACTGGTCGTCGACCTTGATGATGCGGGATGTGAGATCAGGCGGAGGTTGAACATCGACTCTGGGGAAAGTAAACCGAACACAATATCAGCTACCCGTACTACGCCATGCCGGTATCACGCACTCCAGCCTGGACAATTGTTCTGCAATTGGCATCGAAGGTGAGGATAGGTCACGTAGCGTAGTAGGTGAGACGACATGAGATAGCTAAGGAACAGTGTAAGTAATATAACGAACATAGAAACAACGATCGGAGACCCTTACATTTTTACTCTCAGATGGGAAACCGGCAGAGACCTAACATGGATATTGGGAAGAACACAAAGAGAAAAAAATGCAACGGACGTACATCGATGATAGTCCGACCCGGCTGTCGTGCGGAGGAAAGAGTGTTAAATATCGATGCAGAAACATAAATGAAGGTAGTCACCTGGTTCCCGCCGCAATTTAGCCAAGGCACCCCCCATAGGTATACCTTTCCGTCCTGTGCCGCCGATGCCACACACTGGCCAGAAGGTGAACAACAAGCTGCGGTGACACCGGTATCATGATGCAAATACTCTCCAACCGAATCTCCTGTGACTGTGTTCCAAAAACGGACGGTATGATCGAGAGACGCGCTCGCAAGGACTGACCCGCACGACGAAAGCGAGAGTGAGGTTATGGCACCTGTATGACCTGACCAGGACTGCCCGATCTGTTCTCCCGTGGTGGAATCCCAACAACGAATCGTTTTGTCGAGCGAACCAGAGAAGAGTCTGCTACCATCGCGTGACCACACTGGTTGGCACGAAATCCCGTCTCGTCGGTCCCGTGGCACACCAAGGAGCGTGCCATTCTCCAAGTGATACACATAGATGCTGTTCAGCCCGCAACATGCGAGTCTCTCGCCATCGGGAGAGAAAGAGACAGAGCAGACGGAGAGATCGATCAACCCGACCGGTCTCCCTCCCAGTGTGTATATCCCGACGGTCTCTCCGCCCACCGCAACGAGCTGATCGTCTTGCGAGATGGCAACCGAGACGCTGCCCGTCGATTGAATCCACTCGTTGACGAGTTCGCGCGATGCGACGTCCCACACTTTGACTTTGCCGCCCCTGTCAACGCTGAAAATCTTTCTGCCATCCTGGGTCACAGCAAGACGGCATATTTTCCTCCCTACCATCATCGACGTTCCTTCTTGTTTCCCGTTTTCCATGTTCCAGACGCGTAGGGTCCTGTCGTGCGAACCGGTAACGATGCGTCGTCCATCACGGAGAAATGTGACGCCAGAGATGCCCTTCTGATGTGCGGAGATGACTAGATGTGGTTGAAGACCGCTGTCGACAGTCTCTTGGGGCGTGCCAATGTTGACGCCCAACATGATGCGTACTTCACGTTCAAAGCTCCACCGGTCGGCTTTTGAACGACTCGGCGAGAAGTACGTATGTGAAAGGGTTGGGGAAAGCGCTGAGCTTCACTTTAGAAGCACGTAGGGCCCTGTGGCCTGAGCGGCGACCTTCAGGGCGCTGCCTCTGTCAGACTTAACCAAACGTGGGGCCCTCATTACGGCAGCATTTTCACTGGGGATCGACGATGGTCAAATAAATAACTAGGCTAAGCACCCTGCTAGATGTGCTGAACCGTTCACACGAAATTTAGGAATTGCATACATCCGGATCTACCCGAGTGACCGCGAGCTACCACAGTTCATTCGAGTCATTCGGACAGTTGACGAATATGGACAACTCGTTGCAACACTGATCATTTCTAAAGGATATTCTACCAAGTTATGCCTCGGTACACTTGCAAGAAGAATGAAAACAAGAAACAATAGTCAAGCGTAACATCTCTACAGTTGAATGTACGACACCATAAATATCACGGCGATGTATGGAGACTAAGGTTGTTGAAAACCCAGACTAGTTCGAGATCAAAAGGTAGAAACAAGAGAGATCGAGATGAAGACGGTAAACGTTATGGAAGCGGTATCGTTCGAAGCACCCTTTACCAGATGCGCGTCTCGAGCAAGAGATCGTTGTTGCCCTCCAACCCAAGACATGCTTTCAGGAAGGCATCCAGCGCATTTCGCTGTCTGCCGAGACTGTTGACAACGTCCGTGCCAGGTTTGACCAAAGGCGCCTTGCACATGTAGGACAAGAGGGACAAGATCGGGTAAAGCGGAGCGAAGTCGGTCTGGCTTGCGGAGACGTCACGGTACTTGATGCGTGTAAGGAGCTCCGTGAGAATAGTCAAGTCCAGAATGAGTGGCGTCGCCAGCAGGGAATCCTAGATCCCGAAAAACATGAGACGAGCCAAGATAAAATGCAATGCCAATAAGCGCACCTCGCATTCGTTAAAGATGTTGATGGTCTGCCTGCCACCGCAGAAAATCTCGGAGTAGTACTCGTCGATGGCCCTTTTAGAGTCTCCGACCGCAGGGACATACTTGATCACGACGATATGGTCAGGGTGCTCGCCTTTGGTCGCCTTGCCTTTGGCACCAGGGACGGGAGGCTTGTAAAGCAAGCGGTTCGCGTCGACCATGTCGTCAACAACACTACTCTTGCTGATTTCCTTGCTCTTGAACTGCCGCTCGGCGCTCAAGTTGTGACCGTCATTGTTACCAAGATGGTTGTAAGACGCGATCGACAATGGCTTGATACCTGCGTTCACAAGGAACTCGGCAAGCACAGACTTCAGTTTCGTCTGACCAGATTTCAGGTCGTCACCACCGATGAAGGACTTTTCGCGCTCGGCGAGGTCAATGACACCAGGAACGAACGTGTTCTGTGGCGCGCCATTCACGAAAGGCTCACCCTCAAGGATGGCGGCGACAGCAAAGAGGGTTGAGGGAGATACCTCGGAGTGCGAGGAGCGGATAGAAGCAAGGAGGTTGTCAGCCGTGTCGTTCACACCTGGGATGATATCACTGTAACGTTCGGTATTGGCGGTCCAGAACACAACCACACGATCAAGATCGTTCTGTTCCTTGAAACGACGGATGTCAGCACGGATGTACTCGAGATGAGCCTGTTTATCAGCGCCAGGGAGAACATTGTCCGCACGGGCCTCCTGGTTGGCAGCGATGAAGTCAGGATAGTAGATGGAAGGAAGAGGAGAGCCGAGGAGAGCCATGTGTGGCTTCACTTGACGCTGGAGGTCGTAGTCGAGTACACGAGCACGTTCCATGGCCTTGTCCATAGGCAACCCGGAGATGTCCCAACCACCAAGAACAAGGTCGTTGGGGTGAACCATTGGGAGGACGTCACAGAGGGGAACGTAAATTTCCTTGGCGGTTCCGGGCTCAGAACCGATGCGAACGGTAGAGGCGCGAAGGACAGAGCCGATGTAGTTGGGTTGCTGAATACCGTCCTTGGTGTGCCAGGCGATCTGATGCTTGTTCGCAAGGATTGTAGCGCAGAGAGTAGTGCCGTTGTTACCACCCATTCCGATCATCATGAGTCTGGAAGGGTTCGTAAGCAAATTTTGCGTCAGAGGTGTCGGTCACATACCCTGTTTTTCCGACCTTGCGGGCGGTCTGGAACTCGAAGGGCTTCACGGTGGGAGTGACGTTGAATTGACCATCTGAGACAACCACGTCGGCGCCACGATAGAAGTACTTGGAAGTGATGTTCTCGTCGGTATAGGTAGTATTCTCTGAGATAACCTTGATATACTCTGGGCGACGAACGGCCGTCGGATGAATTGGGAGGATGGATTCGAGCTCAGAGTCGGGCGTGTTGTACCCAGAGGAAGACGGAGCGGGCATGACGGATGGAAGAGGGTAGACGAGCGATCCTAGTGAGCGGCGAGAAAACCTGCGCAAGTATGTTTGGTGCCTCGGTGGGGATTGTGGGTGCTACCAAGCTGGTTCGAGTACATGCAAAGAGGGTCACAAAAACACCCTTTGAAGACGAAGTCAAGTAGTCGACAACGCAGAGAACAAGAAGGTACTGGAGACGCTAGAAAAAAACCGACGGGCTTTTATATGTAAAAAATGGGGAGGCTTGAACGTACTAGGAAAGATAAGATGTGGTTGAGATGGTGGAGCTGTTGAAAAGAAAAAAAAGGGTACTGAGACACAACCGACAAATTGCAAGTCCGAGATGACACCGGTAATAACGCAGCCAATCAGATTGCACAACAACGTGTCAGGTCTTGCTTCCCATCACGTATGTCCCGCGTATCCCGCCGCCATGATGCAAAGAAGTCCGGCGAGTCGCACCAGCTCATTGTCTAAATTCACTCGTTTTGTCAACTCCGGCCGGTGCGTATATCCTTCTGTACGGCGTCCATTCGATTTCCCGAAGCTTATCATTGAGACCTGTGGGGAGTTGACTTTGCCGAGAAATTACTGTAATCATTTCAACCGCCTCAAATGAGTCAAATCGCGCTCCGACACCTCGTGTGTGCTGACGGGCCGGTAAGCAATGAATTCGTACATGGCCACTACAACATATCGACGTCGCCAAGATCTCATCGGATGCGAGTGGAGCCAATAATTACATTACTCAACCGATGGGAAGTAAGTGCCAGCTTACTGACAAGCAGTACAATTGTCAGCACTGGGACGATGTCGGGATTTCCTGCCGCGCGGAATTAGTCCAGAATTTCGAAGGTCTCCGACGAGTCTGAATCACGCAGTTCCGAGGTTCGACGTCGGAAGTGTTCTGCATCAAGAATTCTTTCGGATCGGGTAGGAAGATTCTGAAGGTTGGCAAAAGGTATTCCCTGATAACGGATGAGCAAGCCAGGAACACATTTCATTCGCATAGCCTCAGCTCCTGGATCATGATCTGGCATAACTTGGGCCGCTCTGATGTCGCCGACCTTATCGGTATTGTTACGCCACGCCACACTTTGCATTCTTGGAGCCTTTAGTCTGAGGTACCAGAGGCAACCGGACATGGAAAACGGCTCGCCGTTTCTGAGTGAAATTTCCCGTTCTCACTCGCTAAAAATGCTCCAAGCTGACATTCCTGGGAGATGGGCTGCGTCACACTGCCGAACGCCTGCATTACAGTCCAGCCGCGTATCTATCTTTCTGGAACTGGGGTCTACAATTCGAGTTAACAAGACTTCTGCTTGAAGAAAATAAATCCTGGTTGGAAGGGCTAGGTTCCCCAATAGGAGACTCTAATCCATTTGTGCGCCTAGACTATGATCAGCAGCGCCTGGGATCGCAACGGGTCGTCTTCCCCACCGTCCGTTCCTCGTGATCAAAAAGAACGCAGATTGAACGGCGAACGTGCATGAACATTGTTGGGTTCGCGCATGGGCCGCACCTCCTCGTGTTCTTTTCTTCAGATTCTATCCACGTATATGGTGCATATAAAAGACACCATCTTGGCATCTTGCTCTTCCAGGAGCCACAACACCACAATCATGACACTGACTCTTCCGGCATCGTTGGCGCTTCTAGCGCTGGCGGGTGCGATAGGCGTAAGTGCCGATGATACGATACACTCCGCGTATACCGCCCCTGGAGAATTCCCTACTTCAGTATACGCGTCATACTGGAACAATCCGACTGCCACATCAGCGCAACCACAGCCCGTGATCACGGACCCAGTCACGGTATGTTTCAAATAGACATCACCATTGATCAATCAATCTGATCTGATTGCAACAGGGGATTATCTTTCCTGCCAATCTGACAGATCCCGCCAACTTCCCCAAGGTACATTGATGTTATCACCTGATCACACTTTCACAAGCTTTGTTGACCTCCTTGATAGAACGACACTATAGATCCTCATCCGCTGCCACTGCAACAGGAACCTTCACAGCTGCTCCAGTCGGCGCTTTCGCAAATCCAGTCTATCGCCACCAATCCAGCGCTGGCAGGCGACACTTGTGCACAATGCCAAGCATCGCTTTCTATTGCTAAAATGCTCGTGGGGGCCGCTCCAGAACAAGGTCCTCTCCTCGCTGAGGCAGTTTGCGAGTATTTCAACTACTCGACGACATGTTATGATGAATATAGCCGACTTGCTCTTGGTTCCGTGTTCTCGCAGGTGGTTGCGCTCGGAGACATGGGTGGGTATGACGGACAGGTGGGTTTGTTCAACATATCCTTGATTCACGACTCAGATCGTTTCTCCCTGCACCATGTACGTAGCTACTATGCGCTGCACGGTTGAGGTTATGCCCCATGCCACCGACACTCCCACTCAACTTGACGGATTGGTTCGTGAAACCAAAACCGAACCCTCTTCCTCCTCCAAAGCAGCCGAGCGGAGAACGCTTGAAGGTTCTCCATGTATCTGACATTCACATTGATCCCCGTGCGTTCTAAGACATACCGCCTCGTTTCGTATATAAATGAGATTGCGTGTCCAGGTTATGCCATTGGATACGAAGCTAACTGCAGTCAGTACATGTGTTGTCGCGAGAATGCATACAACACGGCATCCCCCAACCAGATCCTTCTCCCTGCACCACGCTATGGAGCTTACTACTGGTGCGCTTCGTCCTCATATTGCTCGTTGGTTGGGGGAAGTTACCGATTGATGGTAGCGACACGCCGATCTCACTCTTGCTTGCTGCCATGCAAGCCATCCCTGAAGTGACCGAGACCTTGGGAACCGGGTTCAACTTCTCCTTGTTCACGGGAGACCTGACGGCGCACGATTCCGACAACCAATACTCTAGGCACGTTTTTCGAGTAATTTCCATGTCTGATTTTTGATCATGTTACTGCAGAGCATTCGTGGAATATTGTGAGGTGAAGTCGGACGGCTTTTGGGACGTCGATCAACTCTTACAGAGATACCTAGGTTATCATTTACAATCTCCTCAAGCAGTACCTTGGTCCCGCGCCGGTGTACGCTACGATCGGCAACCACGACACATATGTGATTAGGATTCCTTTTATCGTCTATCCCTTTTCTCAACCTGCTCCTTTGACAGATGCAATTCCAAATGATTCCCTATTATCTTGGCGGGTTCGTTCTTGGAAACCAATTCAATTGGTGTGTAACGTCTTTCGACCACCTTGGATGGTCCACCCTCATGTGATCCAGGTTGTACGATCACGTCTCTACCATGTGGTATTACGAAAACTGGCTCCCAGAAGCTTCTGTCGAATATGCGCGCACCCACTATGGTGCTTACACTGTCAAGCGTCCTGACGGACTGCGCATCATTTCGCTTGACACTGACATGTGTATGCATATACCTTTTTCTCGCGTTTGTCCTGTGAATCCCTCACACCTGGAAATATCTAGGGTACACGTGCGTCGCGTCGATGTTGCGTTCCTTGAAGCGATCTAATAACCATCGGATGACCTCGACAGATTGAACTACTTCAGCTACATCAATGCCACTAATCCTGATCCGTTTGGAATCCTCCGTTTCCTTACCGATGAGCTCCAAGATGCCGAGGATGCAGGAGATCGAGGTGAGGTTTCTCACAACGTGCTCTTCGATCGTCATTCGACTGACGATTCCAAGTCTGGATCGTCGGTCATGTTTTGAGCGGATGGGATGCTTCGCAGTCCCAGTTCAACCCCTCGAATCTATGTGAGTGCTCCTCCCGTTTGCGTTCGTTTCGCTGAGGGTCGACAGTCTACCAAATGTGAGTGCCGCTTCTGTAATTACGGGATACGGCCAATGTGTTGAGACGATGGGAAAAGCGTTGACCGCTACTCGCCACACGTTATCGCAAGTGAGTGGTCCCCTGGGAATGGCAGGCGTATGCAATGTTGACCTTCTCCGGATGATAGATATTTTCTTTGGGCACACGCACGAAGACCAACTTACCGTACGTGATTAATCGATCCTGCCGAGCTGGCAATTTCCAACACCAACCTCAAAGATCTTCTACGCAAACAACGCGACCAGCATCAGCGCCGAGACCGCGCAGACCGTATCGTGGGTACGTTGAGCCGTGTGATCGAACTAGACGACAGTCCTAACATGGAGCCAGATCATGCCATCGCTCACACCGTTGACGAACCTCAACTCGGGTTTCCGTATGTACGAAGTTGACTCTGCGGTGCGTATCCGTAGTTTTCTCGTGGAACTGCGCCGTCAATGACCGACCAAGACCTTCGATATACTTGATGCATACACGTACGTGTCCGCCGTGGCTGCGAACAACATAAACATGTACTCACGTTGTGACGATACAGTTGGGTCAGTGATGTGAACGAGTTCCCAGCGTTGGACAACCAGACGGCGGTGGGTCCCACGTACGTGCTCGAGTACAGCACACGTGAAGCCTATGGCCAAAACATTACCTGGGGAGCCAACGACCCACTCAACGCGACCTGGTGGCATCTCGTTACGGAACGTGAGTTACGCTGCTCGCCCACATGGAATACACGCTGACGGATTCGGTTGGTTCAGAAATGGAATACAATCCATCGTTGGTAGAGGTGCGCTGTCCGGATGGCATGAAATCGATCGTGATGTGCTTGGCTGACGTGCTGTTTCTCGCTTTTAGACATTCAACACGTACCAGTCTAAAAGTTCTGCCGCGGGTGCAAACTGCACAGGGGAGTGTATCCCCTCCAAGATTTGTTACTTGCGGAGTGGATCTTCCAGTCTCTCGTATGCGAACTGCAACCAGAACTATACATCGACGCAGTGATCCGGGCACCTTCGACACGTACCGTAGTAGACAACCTTGCACGATGCCGAAATTTGATGTATCGAAAGTGCTTTCCAGTTCCACTAGGGAAGTTTGAATGCCCGATCATGTCGACTACCCTGTGGAGAATTAGGGGACTGAGATGTTCCACGAAATCAGGGTTTGGAACGTCGAACCTGTCTCCATGGGAGGGGCGTTGGTTGAGGTGTGAAGGGAGATGAGGACATGGAGTGTCGGAGACAGCGACAGTGCGTTGAGATCGGAGAAGGAAACCGCGAGAGGGTGAGACAATCGCAACCAGTGGAGTGGCGTTCCGAGTCCTCCCATCGCACGTGGGTCGCAGAATATCTCCGCATAACTAGCATGTGTTTATCTATCGCTCTTCCGGTGGGATGGGAGATTCAGCATGTCGGAACTTCGACTTCTGCAACTTACGACGTGGCGCCGGTGTGGTGAGAGTAAGCTACCCTGAGGCAACGGATAATGAGGCCTTGAAGTCGGAGATCAAATTTCGGCACAAGGATCCGTCGTAGTGGCATATCGGGTTCACGTGTTACGCCAACATGGTCGTTAGGCGTTTTGCCACTGCCAGACATGTGGTCCTCCGCACTAGGTAACTCCCATCAAAACGCAATTGCCAAATTGCAAGCAGAGATAGAAGTCCCCTAGCAGACAGCTTGAAAGCCTTCCTTCGATCACCGCCTTGTGAAACATATTTCTGAAAAGTATTCTTAGAAACATATCGAAGTGTTACGTACTTATTACAATCCAAACGCAAATCATACGCTGTGTTTCACTGCGAAACCGTTCGCCGGCACATGTATCTTCTCGTCATCCATTGCTTCGATACAGAGGTGGATTACCATCTTGAGGGGAAAAAGTGGCTCCAAGCAGACCCACACGTTCCGGGATCCTCTTGATATCATAGATAACTGGCGCGAATGAAAGCGATCTCCCTGGTGTTCTCACTTACATCCGTTGTTCCAGGAGACGACATCCGTGCTTCTCCGACGCCACAGCTCGCGTCATACCACCGCGCGTTCCATCCTCGTGTCCTACGGAGTAAGGTAATGTCACTCATTCCGCGTTTCGTTTTCACCGATCCCAAGCACACACTTTACCTTAGACAGGGAATGAGGTTAATGACTTCGGGGGATAAATTGTGTCTGCGCATCGCGATCGGAAGACTCGGAACTGGGTACGAGTGTCTGAAGAGGATAAAGGAGGGAAGTCGAGGTAGTTCATACCAAACCAGTAAAATTGGATTTCAACGTAACTGTGACGTTCGACTGACTTGAGTCGAATCCGCCAAGTAAATCACCTTCCCCCCGACGTCGCGAATTGCCTAACTAACTTAGGACATGAATGGTGTGTAAGTATTTGACCACCATCTTCTAACCAAGATCTCACTACGTCCACGACAGGTCCTAACCATGTTTATAATCCATTTGACGTCCCCGCCGGAATCAGTGAGATTTGTCCACATGTAATTAAGCCACAACCGTCACATTCGAGTATTTGCCTCGAAGTTGGAAAGCAACTGGGGCGCACAGCCGCATTGCCTATTTGTTCTTTATTTGCTCTAGTTTGATTCACACGATCATGCGTTGATTGCACCGCATGAGTCTCGTTGGACGAGACGAAAGAAGCTTCACCCCGTTCAAGCTCATAGGATGTTCCGCAACAATTTTCATTTGGTATAGTGAAGTGTAGCCGTGTTTTTATGGTGGTGCCCTGCGGCATCGACCCGATACGAGAGGTGGAGCTGGCTTCCGAGGCGCGCGGCCCGCATCTTTATCTCCTCAAAGTTGTCGTCTTCATTTTCACTCACAGCGTCTTGTAGATGTCCACTGCTTCATATGCATACAATCCAGGGATCAGGACACGTAGAAGACCAATATTTCCCCTTGCGCTGACAGTTGTGCCTGGTACCACGCTGGTCTTTCGGGCCTTGAGCATGAGCATCCGAGCTTTTGGAGTTCTCCTCACTGTCGGTAAGTACGGGAGAGCTGAGGGTGCAATTTTAAAGGGTCACGAATACCGCCGATTCTCCAAATTCCAATATAACGACAACAAGGCACAAAATGTCGAGGTACTTTACTTCGGTGCAAACCCCAAGAACGCGCCACCGGGTATGGTCCAGTCCCGGATGCGAAGACCCTGTTTTTCGATTCGAACCTGTGGCAAGTCCCCCTGGACAAATGATTATGGAAAATGTTTACAACCTCATTAGCGTTAGCGTGGTAGCTTCCACGATTCGAGGTCTAGTTTCGTTCATCATCGACACGACCTCCAAGTTTGTACTGCAAGGATGCAGATCGATGCGAGCCGGGCAATCCTGTAAATCGCATTTGTATCCTGCTCCACATTTTGTGCCGCTTCCCTACTAGGTTGACAGCTGCCACCGGGACAACTCGCCAAGAAGTCAGTAAATTGACAGTCTACTTGACGGGCTTGTACCTCGTGTGGCTTGGAATGTACGTTGACATGCTATGTGGGCCGAGACTGGAGACAGTCTCACCTGCCGAGTCTCAACAAATCTTGAATTATATCGGACTTCAATTCAATAGGAGCACACAGGTTCGCACGACTGTCGTCTCTGGTCCAACATACTTTCATAGGCTATTAATAAGTTATGCTCAGGCTGGATCTACGTTGGTTCCTGACATGGTTGCAATAAATACCTGGAAGTGAAAACCTGACACGGCAGTAAAAATGTTCCCATCCCTCTCAGTCATCGCTCAGTTACTTGGACCGTGGCCGTTGACGACGAACACGGTCGACTCTTCTCGCCTTTTTGGTGACATTAGCTCTGGCTGTCCAGTTTCTGCTCCAATCTCTTGCCAGACCTCGACCGTAGCGAATACGTGTTGTACCGAGTACCCTGGGGCGAGTCATCCTACGCGTGTCGGAATACTGTTCTCTGACCATTTTGTGTGTAGGGTCTTTTGTTGCAGACACAGGTATATCTCTCTTTGGCAAGTGAGTCTCGGAGAGACTGATCGTGGTCCAGTTTTGGGACACGGATGTTCGCGGCAGCCCTCGCGACAGCTGGACGATTCATGGTATGTGATTGCTTCGAGGTGATCCCGAACTCTCCGTTCTTACGTGTCTTGTAGGTTTATGGCCGGACAAGTACGTTTATCTGATTCGCCATCCATACCATTAATTATCAACGGCCTTCGCTATTGCCAACAGTTGCGATGGTACCTACATAGAAGATTGCGATCCTTCTCGTGCTTATGACATCCGCCAGGTGTGTTGGATCACGCTGCACTTGCTTCCATGAACCGGGAATTGACCTTTCTCCAAGCTTCTTGAGCAGCAAGGAGCAGAGTCGACTTTGAATTACATGGAACAATTCTGGCTGAACTCAGGCGGTACCAACGAACACCTTTGGAACGTACGTCCGATCGGTTATTTTGTCCAAGCGAAAACCGTGCTGATCGTAGTACGTTAGCATGAATGGGTGACGCATGGTACATGTTACAGGTAACGCCTGTCTTTATTCCTATAGGCAACTTTTTCCCATCTCTGTTTCACACACAGCACGCTTGCGCCTGATTGCCTCCCAGCTGGCAGTCCCGAGGGATCCGAGGTAGGTGGTTATGATTGGAAACTCTCACGCACGCCCACTCGATTAACTTGCTCTGAAAATCTGTTGTGTCGTGAAGGCCGTGTCGTACATCCAGACTGTCGTTCAGTTGTTCCAGACCCTCCCCACCTATACGTGGCTTGAGAACGCTGGCATCACGCCTTCACACGATCAGACATACACCCTGTCGGAGATCCTCGATGCTCTGGAGCAAGGTGCAGGTGTAAGTTTACCCGACTCTATCCCCGTTGGGGTTCCGATCTGACGTTTTACAGCACAAGCCTGCTGTCGGTTGCTCGCACGGTAGACTGAGCGCGGTCAGCTACTACTATAACTTGAGGGGTTCTCTTCTCAACGGAGAGTTCATCGCCATCGGTAAGCGCCTTCTATCACCGCGTTTCGGCTAAAGTTGACGAGGACTGTCGCAGACTCGCCAAAGTCATCGACTTGCCCCCACAGTGGCGTCCAATACTTTCCCAAGAGAGGCTGAGTCACCATCAACTTTCCGCCCGCTGTTGTAATAATCGTACTAATTGGTGCAAAGTATTGTTTGTTTCGCCTTGCGTGCGTGCGGTCGTTAAGGAGTATCCTCTGAGAAACCCCATCTGTACATAGCGATGTGACCATTGATCGGTCGATCACGATCGGCGTGCTTCGTGGACGTATTTATAAGCCTGTGTCAAGTGTGTAGCTCTGCTTATTCTCGTTCTGCGGCCGATCCCATATGTATAACATATCAGGCTTACAGAGAACCTATATGACTTGACAAGATGGCGTCGGCAGGAACGATCAATCTGCTCAGCTGGCGCAAGGAAAAGAACTAAGCGAGTGCCACATAACATCGGGAACAAGGTTGTGTAGGGTCGACACAGCATATGTGCCTCAAGACCTTATTATATACCAGGTAGCCTGATTCAAGAAGCGACGGCCAGGCAAATAATAACTGTCATGATGAATGGAACCGCTAAGAGAGCCTTGAAGCGGTTCAGATGGGACCTCGCTGGCTCTCAGAGGGCCCGTATATGGGTCTTCCAGGGAACTGTCGAACGAGTCGACCTTGAAGTCTGTGGGAGTCTTGTTGGACATTAAGTGAATATCCTTATAACCTGGACCTATCAATGCATTGGAAGACTTCTATGCTCAATCGAGGCCATGGTGAAGCGATGTCGCAAGGTAGTAAACGATGCGGGTTAATTTCCTGACATAGATTCTCTAGTCGGTTCACCCTCCCTTGTTTGGTCTGTGTTCAATTCTGCAGCGGCTGTCATGAACCTAGACAAGCAGATTGTTACCCCCGCTACCTGGCAACATCGTATCATGCCACCCACTGTGCAGCATGGGTGCCTGCGAGGACTCTCATTGCATCCAAGTCATTCTGAAGTTGTTCCATGAGATCGGCTGTTTGACCGACAGCGCGGGACATGTTTTTGATGTTGGAAGCTAGCTGTGCGTACAGCCTGTCCTTGGCCTGAGTAGCACCCGAACGGCTCATCGTTGGCTGGACGTGACGGATGAGATTCCCACGCTGGTGACGTTGGGGCAATTTTTGTGAAACTTACAAGCGACGATGGGTGTGAAAGTTTGAGTGAACGTCCAAGTTCTGAGCCATTTGCATTGGCTGCCACCAGTCCGCCATCTCATTTGGGCGGCGAGTGGCCGCTAGGTCCAATTATGGGCATGCCTTTCGGATTACCCTGCTTCCTGTGGCGCCGAAATCACATAGCCCAACTCATACAGCATCCTTTCTCTCATCTGCACCATGTCCAGTGCACAGACCCACTTTGACAAGGCCATTCAGGAGATCGAGCACAGAAACCCCGCTAACAGACCCATTCCCGATTTCTCGATACAGCGCCTCGACAATGGTGCGATCATCAGCACACGAGACCGTGTCATCAAAGACGTGCGTCAGTCGTTTTCTGTCACTCTGACATCAACTCAGTCAGTCGTGCACCATTCACTAGGTCGCACAGCCTGCCCCGTCCATCCCCACCGATGCCCAGTTCTTCTCGTCGCAGGACCCGACCAAGCCCAATCTCGACTTCCTCAAGGATCATTTCTTTCATGAAGGCAGGATCCGGGAACAACACGCGTTTTGGATCATTGAAAAGGCCACAGATTTACTTCGGAGTGAACCCAACGTCCTGGACATCGATGCTCCCGTAACAGGTAAGGTCCCACCTCGATGTTGTCTCTGGGAGACAGACAGCTGACTCGATGATCCAGTCTGTGGTGACATCCATGGACAATACGTACGTTAATTCGTTCTACCTGGCGCATAGGGCATAGGAGCTGATGCCGTATCCAGTATGACCTCATGAAACTTTTCGAGAAGGGCGGAAACCCAAAGACGACTCGCTACCTCTTTCTGGGTGACTACGTTGATAGAGGATACTTCAGCATCGAGGTATTTCACCTTTTTTGTTATCCAACGCCACCTGATCTCCTTCAAAGTGTGTTTTGTATCTGTGGTCCTTGAAAATATGTTTCCCCGAGAGCTTATACCTTCTCCGGGGTAACCACGAATGTCGACGATTGACCGAGTACTTTACGTTCAAGATTGAATGTAAGATAACCTTGGATTCTACGTGTAAATCCTCCATCTCTAGAGGTTCCTAGGTCAACACAAGTATTCTGAGCGCTTATACGACGCGTGCATCGACTCTTTTTGCGCACTTCCGCTAGCTGCTATAATGAACAAGCAGTTTTTGTGTATACATGGTGGTCTGTCTCCAGAACTGCATACAATGCAAGACCTTCAAACGGTTCGCCTATCTGAGTGTTCTTCGTGACCTTGCTGAATTCCTTCTCAGTTGGACCGGTTCCGCGAACCCCCGACGCATGGTTTAATGTGCGACATCCTCTGGTCAGATCCAACGGAGGATTTTGGGTCAGAAAAGGGAAAAGAGAACTTCTTGCACAATCATGTCAGGGGATGCTCCTTTTTCTTTACGTGAGTGCTTGCTATTCCGGACATGCATCAATCATTCAATTTGAATTTCAATCGACAAGCTACGCTGCCACGTGCAGATTCCTGGATAGGAATAACCTCCTGTCGATAATTCGAGCCCACGAGGCTCAGGATTCAGGGTATGCGCGACTTTGCCCCCGTGATGTCATTACCAACTGCTTCCGTTTAGGTTTCGCATGTACCGGAAAGCCCAGGGCACCGGTTTCCCCACACTTATTACCATATTCTCTGCTCCGAATTATCTCGACGTATATAACAACAAAGCCGCTGTACTCAAATATGAGAACAACACGATGAACATCACGCAATTCAATTGCACATCACACCCATACTGGCTGCCGAATTTCAAAGATGTTTTCGAATGGAGTCTACCGTTCGTCGGCGAAAAGAGTGGGTCGTCTTGTTTCGTGACCGAGCTTGTAGTGTTTCTCATGCATTTGCCTATCAGTCACGGACATGCTCGTTGCGGTCCTCAAGACGTGTTCCAAGGAGGAACTTGAGGATGAGCACGCTCCCGAGCCGCCTCAAGATGACCTCCGCGAACGGAGAGGAGTCATCAAACACAAGATTCTTGCAGTTGGACGGATGGCACGGGTCTTTGCCGTCCTTCGGTGCGTTCACTTGACTCTTCCTGAATTCATTGTCACGTGACCGCATACAGGGAGGAGTCGGAAAACGTCTCGGAACTGAAGAGTATCTCGTCTACTGGCAGGCTTCCATACGGGACGTTGGCGCTCGGTGCGGAAGGTATCAAAAAAGCCATTTCGAGCTTCGAAGATGCGTACGTATCATTTCCTGCTCCTACGCGTCTGAATTCCTCACATCTCGTATGCCAGACGGAGATCAGATATCGAAAACGAACGGTTACCGCCTCCACAGCCTGCCGGAGAGGAAAAACAGGTCACCTCTCTCAGTCAATCCAGGGCGCAATCCCACTCGTCCATGTCGACGCCAACGCCGATGTCTGGATTGTCAAGACCGGTGACGCCTTCCGACGACGGCCGTCCCGAGACGCCATCCCTCGAGCGGGCCTCCTCTCCGAGCGCATCGAGCATCAGTTCGCCTCCGACCCCACCTCCCCCGCCAGCAAACGCAGAGAAGCGGGGGAGTTTGAGGTTGGGAGGGACGAGCCCGTCAATGAGGCAGCGGGGCGTGCAAAGCGCGTTTTCGATGTTGCAGGCCGCGTTGGACGGCAAAAAGGGTGGGTCGAGTTGATCAGCCCGGCTTGGTTCGTGTTTCTTAGACGGGCGGGGGGGGTGAAACCTTGTGTGTCGACGCATACATGCTCTGGTAGCGCTGTGCGCGTACTTATGTTTTCGTTTGATCGTGACGACCTTGTTTTGTTAGCTGTCTATCGTCGGCGTGTCGACGCTGTTGTGGAATGAATATTGTAGCATTTTGAACGTGCGACCCCGGGAGCATTGGTGATTTTCGTGACGACATTGCAGTTGGAGAAAGAGAAAGGAACAATGCAGAGGTCCTGCAGAGACGAAACACGACACTGGTGTGGAGAGACATTCAACTAAACCAAAGAATATGAATGTAGCAAAGTCCAGAGGAACGCCTATGAACTTGGATGGCATTCAAGGACTGGTGCAGCTAACGTACAAGACCTTGCATGCTCGAGTTCGCCGCTGACGCACTACACATGACGATCCTTGTAACCACGTCGGGCGACTGTCAGACGGTGAGAGGCTGTGTGCTCTTCGACGGGCCTTGGGTGACCTCGAGTCCCGCCATATTGAGGATCGTAACCTTTGTTTCGGGACGCGGTGATCCCCAGGGTTGCCGAGGAATCACTTCGGTCCGAAATAAAGTGAGGCCCCACTGGCGGGTCGATGCGGCACGGTCACTTCAGAGAATAAAAACGAAGGTGGAGCCGATAAGTATACTGGAAGGCATCTCCAAGATGGTTTCCATTCGACTCTAAGGCGGCCTTGACACGACCGCCGCCACGTCCGATCTGTGGTGAAGCAACGAGTACTCACCTCATCATGTAATATCGATGGTCCTTGGCGGATGGCATTGTTGACTGCGGCAAGGGACTGTGCGAGCCTCGGCGAATCTGGGGAGAATCACTTACATACAAATTGTTATTATATTACCCTCAGGCCCTGAAACGCTGCGTGACGAGGGCTGGGATGTCGCCAGGCCCACGTAGTCAGTTCTCAGGCCTCAGGAGGCTCGGCCTCATGTAAGTACTAGTCTCGGCGGTGGCGTCGGAATTCACAGATCTGCGGTACCCTATAAGGAATAACTTCGGGCAATGAGTCACCGCAGCTTCGTACAAAGGGACTTCCTGTGCAGCGGTCCTGGGAATGCCGTGGCGACGGGTTTCTGATGAAAAGAAAGAATAAACAAAAAACTTCGAACGGGCTTGCGACCGCTTTCCGACAAAGTAGTCTATATCCAAGTAAGTGAGACCGACCTCGTGTGCACACGGAGACAAAACTCTAATGGAAGCCAGTTTTTGTTGTCTTCTTTGCCCTTAAGATGAGTTGTTGCTGTAGATGTGCATTGTGGGCGTTCAGCACCGCTCGGCTTCCTTTGTGGATCCGAAGGAAGCCACGCCACAGCAACTCCTCGCTTCGCCCTACAGCTTCCTCATCATATAAACCCCCATGAAAGTCTCTCTTGGGTTATCGAAATTCGCCCCCAGTCCAGGCCCCCCCACTTTCTTGATTACATGTCTCCAGCGATTGCCCCATCGACCCGGCGACCCCGCCGTTCTGGCTCCGCCTCTTCGATGTTCACAGCTGAATCCTCAGAGTCCTTTCCAAGCGAAAGAGCTACCTCCACGGTTGTTGTTGATAGCTCGAACAACGATGTGGCGGTAGGACTATCTGGCTCTGGGGACGCAGGCAATAGAAAGGCCATGCTTCAGTTAATCAATCGTTTGCGCGATACCGGGTATGGAACTCTGTCGTTTCAACTGAATTGGAGCATTCATGACCAATGCTCTGCAGGGTGCAGAGTGACATCGACCTTCCTATGATCGCTGTCATTGGAAACCAGAGTGCGGGAAAGTCCTCACTCATCGAGTCCATCTCGGGCATCACACTGCCTCGTTCCTCGGGAACGTGTACTCGGTAAGTCATTCCCCCTTGGGTTGACTCTACGCTCACGTTGCTTGCAGTTGCCCTACAGAGTGCAAGCTTTCACAGTCAGCTTCGCCGTGGAAGTGCTTGGTGAAGCTGCACTTTAGTACCAATGCCATGGGAGTACCCATCCCCGTCAAGGTTGTACCCTTTGGCGAACCCATCGCCTCCAAGTCTCAGGTCGAGGATCGCATTCGGCGTGCTCAGCGGGCCATCCTCAACCCTTCCAAGGATCCTAAGCAATTCCTTCAAAAGGACGAGTTGTCGGATGAAAGCGAAGTGTCCTTTTCCAAGAATTACGTTTCACTGGAGATCAGTGGATCGGAACTCACGGATCTATCCTTCGTAGACCTCCCGGGTCTCATTGCAAGTGTCGGCAGGGCAGGCAATGAGTGTGACATCGATCTTGTCAAATCCTTGGTCACGTCCTACATCGAGCGGCCAAGTTGCGTCATTCTCCTCACCGTTGCATGTGAAAGTAAGCCTTTCGGTTTGTTTTGGGTTTTGCACTTCTCAGACCGTCTCGCACTAGCCGACTTCGAGAATCAGGGCGCGCACCATCTCGCGAAGATCTACGACCCAGAGGGAAAGAGAACTGTCGGTGGGTCAACATCCATCGATTGCTTGTTGCGCCTGATTAACCATGATTTCGACAGGCGTGCTCACGAAACCTGACCGCATCCCCGCAGGCGACGAATACGCGTGGCTGAAGATCCTTCGGAACGAAACGGAACCACTAGTGAACAACTGGTACTGCGTCAAACAACCTTCTTCGCAAGACGTTGCGAGAGGAATCACGTGGTCAGAGGCGCGCCACCAGGAAAACAGTTGGTTTAGCTCGATGCAACCATGGTGTTCTCTCGAACCTCAATACCAGCAATTTTTGAGAACCGACTTCCTGGTACGGAGGTTGAGCGCGATATTATCAGAGCTGATCGCAAAAAGGTGAGCCGGGGATCGCCTATTGTATACTTTGCCTTCGTTTACTCACGATCTTTGAACAAGACTTCCTAAGATCCAGGAAGAACTATCCAACGCGATTCAGGCGACCGACGCCAAGTTATTTGCTCTCCCCATACCACCATCCAGTGATCCAGTCGGCGAGGTGCATCATATCCTCAGAAATTTCGTGAGAGATCTCGAGCGTCGCGTGGCGGGCACTCCCGAAAAGGACGGACTGTTGCAGGCCATTCGTCCACATCAACGAGACTTCAAGATAGCCATACGGAGAACGGCTCCAGAGTTCGTCCCTTGTGGGAAGACATCCGCCAAAGAACTGCCCGAGCCCGAATTTCTGGCCCACGAGGATGGAAGCCATGAGGCGGTGGGATCCGGTGCCGGCCAAAAAATTTACGTCGACCAAGTCATAGAACAAGCTCAAAAGTAGGTTTTCTCTTCCTTCTCATATCACAGCTTGACAGAAGATTTTGTCAGTGCCCGTACACGAGAACTCCCGGACAACTATCCCTTCGTAGTCCAGCAAACGTACATCAAGCAAATCACGCGACAGTGGAAGGAGCCGGCGATGGACCTTTTCGACGAGGTTCGCGCAATTTTGAAAGCCGACCTTGTGAAGCTTGTCGATCAACACTTCGCGCACTTGGGCAATGGCAACGCGAACCAAGCGATACAGTAAGTCTTGTTTCCGTCCCGCTGGCGCTGTCTGAGCTCACATTTGGTAAAGGATGATCGTCAACGACCACCTCGACGGAGCCGCGGAGAGGACCAAAGAGAGGATCCTATGGCTGCTCGATCTCGAAGACAGTCCAACTACGCTCAACACGCACTATTACTCCGACTATAAAGACAAGTTCCTCGCACACTACAAAGCCTGTCGGGACGAGAGGGATCTTGTGACCAAGCTTCAGCTGGGACGAGGGGCCAAACGATCGGACGAGCGCGATGCCTTGGTTTGCAATGCCCTCGCGCGTCTCAGCGAACTCGGGATCCAAGCCACCGCAGCCGACCTCCCCAAACTTCTTCCAGCGGACCCGGTCGAGGCGGCGTTGAACATCATGGCAGGCGTTCGGGCCTATTTCCAAGGTGAGAGTCGACCGCGGGTGATGACCTGATATAGGCTGAGTCGCGTGCTGCACGTGTAGTCTCTTACAAGCGCTTCGCGGACATGGTCCCGATGGCCATCGATCACGACCTGGTACTCGGGATACAAAAGAACATCGACAAGGCCATCCAGGAGGGACTGGAGATCACCGGACCGGGCGGGTACGAACGGTGCAGAGGCATGCTGGAGGAGCGCATCAGTGTCGTGACGGCGCGTAAAGAGATCCAGGAGAAGATGAAGCGACTCCAGGCCGCGCGTCACGAGTTGAAGCGGTTGATGTGAGCCTACGCGGGCGGCGAAGTCGAATATGTAGAGGTTATCGTCTGTATCTTGGGTAGAACGTGTCTTGTATACCTTTTCATCGATCGATTCTGTACTTTCTGACGCTTGCGCAGCTGATGGGCATCGTTCG
>JBBPMU010000351.1:0-27297 GCA_038090475.1 Wakefieldia striispora | reverse complement strand
AATACATACCCTTATCATCCAATAGCATAAAGGACTCTTATCTCACTATCATCTGAAATGAATAATATGATAGTGACTCACCTCAGTTCTAGAACCACTCTAGAACTGGTATCAACCTAGATCTGAGTCTAGAATGACCTAGATCTATGACATATGAATGATGAAGTCTGAATGACAAAACATCATAGATCTGTATGAGATCTTCATCAGGATCTCATCTCTCAACACTAATTGCTGTGTGAGATGGAATTCAGAGAAGACATAACTGAAAGGGAACCAGATATAAATGAAAACCAGAGCTGTGCTCCTAAGCAAAGGCACAGAAATGAAAGATGGAATCTAATTAAAAGGTAATGGAAAGACATAACTGAAGTCCAAGTATTGGAGATGCTACTCTGAAGAGATAGTGTTTGAGGAATGCTCTAAGTCTAATTCAGAGATTTGGACTTGATGGAGGAGTCAGAGGGGGTTGGAATTCTTGAGATATGACAGGCACTGTCATATGATGACCAACCTGATGGCCAAAGAGTGTATGTGCACTATTCAATGATGAGGGCACTAATCCACCACTAAGGAGCTATAAAGCAGGGAGAAATGTGTAGAATTAGCTGGGGAGCTACAGTATACATCTGTGGTATATATACTGTCCTGATACTCTAGGGCAGGTCCTAGCTAAATAGGGAATACTGTACAAAAGGAGACAGTAGGACTCTGTCTGTCTGTAAAGAGAGAGGCTTTGAGTACAAAAGGAGGTGCAGAAAGAAGAGGGAACTCATGTCAGGAGATGTCAGTGTGATCTACTAATCAGCAAAACAGCCCTTTTCCCACAATATTGCTTTGCACACCATATGAGTAGGTTAAGTAAAATAGTCAGGGCCAATGTACCAAATACATACATATGTTTGATGATAAAAATGTATGGTAAAATTTTGAAGGCCAGTTTATAGGCAAGATTTTTTTTGTGTTTCCTAGCCAGCTAGATACCTTGCTAGGCTAGTCTGGGACAGTCTGGACAGCTCTGTCCAGCCAAAGGTCATTTTGCTGATTAGTAGCATACATGAGGTGGGAAAGCAGAGAGCTACATCTACAAAGGGAAGAAAAGAGTAGCCACCATAAGGGGACATCTGAAAATGGGGACAGCTACTCAGAAAGTGCCTTCAGAGCACATGTCATGTTGACAGTGGTACATATGGCTATGGTTCCCAATAGTCAATAATTGTTTCCAAGCTGACTCAGCTATCTCGGCTAACTGTTAGAGTCGGCTGGAACTGGAAACACACAAAGTTGTGACTAGAACTGACTAGAACCGACTGGAGCTGGCTTGAGTTGACTGATGGGAGTGCACAAGTACTATAATAGTACAACTACATACATACAACATGAAAAGATGATGGCATCTGATAGTGGGCCACAGTTATGACCCAATAAACACGCTCAAACTTCAAACATACACATGCCTCAGTCTTGAACTTCAACGAAGTGGAGGCTGTGGAGCAAGTGCCATCGTCACTCCCTGCGGCATACGAGCTTTACTATTGTGTAGATGTAAGATATGCATTGGAACGTATGAGAAGGGGAATAGTACATACGGTGTGTGCTCTTTCCTCACCGTTTCTTTGGATTTGTATGGGGTCAGGGACTTGCCAGTGGAAGCATGTGTGAAGGGGACAGGCGTGTGCTGCACGGTGGCAGTGGAAATAGTGGGAATTGAAGGAACAAGAGAGGAGGCAAGAGGAGGCTGCTGCTGCATGGCATTGACCACACTCTGCAAGGTGGTATGAAGGAGATCATAATCAGGTCGCTGGGTGAAGTCAAGGTTGTGTGCGTGATGAAAGACCATGGCCAGCTTGTTGGGGATATTGCATGCTTCAGACTTTGATAAAAATTCTTCTTTAGTGTCACGGATCGTCGAACATGAGGGGCTTTCACCATCACAAGTAAGCCAGGGAAGTGAGCCATGCTGGAGATAAATGAGGGTGTACGCAAGTGATTCTATGTCATCCTGATGTCCCAGCTGAAAACCACGGTGGCCGTTGATAGAAGCGAAAGCAGGGGTACCTACAAAAGCAAGCCTCTCTCGCATTGGAACATGGATGCACGATGAGGGGTTGCGGTATCTCTGAGTGATGCCGAAATCAACGAGAAAAACCAGGTGCTTGGATTCGCCTTCACCCATCAGGAAGTTGTGCAGTTTTACGTCTCGATGAATAAAGTTGTGAGAGTGAGTGAATTCAAGACGGGATATCTTTTTCAATATAATCACTAAGAAGCCATCACAACATAAACGAAACAAACCATTTGAATCCCAAGCTCGGTGACATGAGCAAGGCTGAACGTTGATGGCACCTGGTTGAATAGACTTTGAAGGGAGGGTCTGAGGTTTTCGAGAACCATGGCACAATAAGATCCTTCTTGCCCCAGCCAAATGCTTTGTGGCACACCGATGCCTCCTTGTAGAGTCCAGAGGACTTCGTATTCATGTTCTAAGCATGAATCCAAGTGGGTGGCAGCCCTCCTAGCGGGGTCAGAAGGCTGCAACTTTATTGTAACCTGTTGGTCGGTAAGGATGTCCCAAGCACGATACACGATGGCTATAGGTTAAAGTTACTCCAATTTCACTGGAGGGATCATTGAATCAAGGAACTTACAGTATGAACCCTCTCCCAATTTCTCCCCAACTCGATACCTGCCATCCACATGGACAATGTTGAGTCCCATCGCTGATTCGGTTTGATACATAGAAAAAGAAACCTAAGGAAATATGTGAGTAAAGAGTTGACTTGAGAGTTGAACTGCATTCAAAGTTCGAACTTTGAACTTTGAACCAGCCACTTACTAGTAAGGTAAGCACTTCTCTTGTGTGAACGTGTGCACATGCACTCTCATTAATCCAGCTCCCCGAGTCTCCAACTGAGTCCAACTTACACAAGTCTCCAATTCACCAGACCTAACCACCCCATTTACTAGTAAGGTAAGTACCCCTCCTATGCAAATGTGTGCTCTCATTAATCCAGTGACGCATGCAAGTCTCTGATTTGCCAAACTCAACCATTCTATGCGAACGTGTGTGGCGTTGCATGCATACTCCCATTAATCCAGACATGCACAAGTCTCCGATTCACCAAACCCAACCACTCCCTCAACAAACTCGTTTTTTTGCCTCTTGAAGTCTCTACCTCATTTGCCAATACCCCCTCGAGCTTCATCGCCACTTGCCTGTCTCTGGTTCTCCTCTACTTCTACCATCTCTCCATCTCCCTGTGCTCACTCCAAATCTGACCACTCATGGGCCATGGCATGCATATCATCCACTCTGAGTCTGTAAGCCCAAGTGTGATGATCAAAAGTCCAAGTTTGCCCTCAGTCTTGTTGTGGCTGGTGAGTTGAATTTCTTCCACCATATGTGTTTGTTCTGATATGTCATATGATAATCCATCATTACCCAGGACCAACGATTATGATTCCGAGCTCCAGGATAAGGTTGGAGTGGTGGCTCCACAGTTACAGGAGCTGGGCTGTCAAGCTGCTGCAAGGCATCCTCGTGCCAGCCACACTGTTTCTATCTCTTTGAACAAGTCAGACAATTTAGTATGTCCCTTTCTTATTTTGCAATTCATGTAGTCAGTTTTTCATTTCCAGACTCTTGGAGACCTGTGTCCTGAATCCTGTGGGTGAGGTTCCCGCTCTTGTATTGTGCTCGATTGACACATTCGCCGGCTAGGGCAACTCGGCTAGTTTTTCAGGGTGTGCGTAGCAGGATCACTGGATGTGCCAAGTGGGATCCAAGCTGGGGGCCTGGAGGCTGGAGCAGTAATTGAAATTGTAAGCTCTCTTTTAAAAGTTCGCTCCTCACTCTGTTAACGATCATTCAGCTTTCGTACTCCCTGATCATACTTTGCTCTTACCCTTTGTCAGTATGACTTGTGGTTGTGGCCGGGCGAATACTCAGCATAGTGGAACTCAGGCTTTACATGGTGTCGGCCATGGACGTGGCAATTCCAACATTGCTCCCCAAACACCCAACAATCCTGAAGCACCTACTGACACTCATATTACCATATCAGTGGCTCATGAGCCTGAAGATCCAAGGCCACAGAGGGCTTGTTGCACGCCTGAACAGCATCAAGGCTGGTCTGGCCAGGATGAGGATGGGGGTGAAGAATTCGACATCCACACTCACTCTGATGTTTCAGAAGATGAAACGGAGTTGCCAGAGGCTAGACCCCACCTGCTGACTGGAGCCATGACCCACCCCCTTCCCGCTCATACATCACAGCCGACTCTTACTGATCCTCTGCTTAGACGTTGTGGCAAGCGAGCCAACGATGTTCATTATTTCTTTGAGAATAAAAATGAAGGCAGGTCATGTAAGTTCTGTTCGTAAGTCCCTTTTGAAACATAATCTCGTTATCTCTTGATAACACAGTGTTGGGTTAGGAAGCTGTATTCGCTCGGAAGTTCTAACACCACTGTACGTGGCCACTTCGACGATCATGCACAACTCTACTTGGAACAGGTGATTGCAAATAATTGGAAGCTGACTGCCAAATTTGTCAACATTGCCCTTGCATCAGGCTATACAGTGAAAATGTTACTGGAGATGATCAGTTGCCCAGAGGTAGATATATATAACCTCCCCCCACCCCCCCCCAAAGATCCTCTCGACAATTCATTCGCAGATCCCAACCCTCGGAATGAAGCCCTAGGTACCGCTGGCCTTCCAGACTTCAGTCTCCCTAAGCTTCATGACTATATAGTCAAATTTCTGGTTGCTGAAGATGTGGTATGTACATTCATCAGTGCATGCCGCATGCGTACAATTGACCAAATATTTCCTCAGGCCATAAACAAGATAGAGTCCCCCTACTTCCGACAGCTCTTGCTCTTTTGTTGCCCCTGATATGTCAACGATTCAGACATTGCACATTGCACCAAGTTCCAAGAACTTATTCTCAATGTGTGGGGGTCCGACTTTGCTGCACTCAAGACCGATCTTGCAGTAAGTCAACTAATCCCATCATACTATTACATAGTTGACTAATATACCGCTAGGCAGCGGTTGGAGAAATATCTCTTACCACTGATGTTTGGTCCAGTGATACCCTCGATCCATACTTAGCAGTAACAGCTCATTGGATTACGGAGGGCACAGACAACAGAGCCTCTGGAAGGTGCAAGTTAAGCCTCAGGTCTGTGCTTATCGCGTTTCGTCACATCCCAGGAAGCCATACAGGCACTGTGCTTGCCAAAGCACTCTTGGAGGTGATTGATCATGCTGAAATTCCACTCCAAAAGGTATGTTCTCATTTCATGTCATGTCATCCATCACTCAGTGGGTTTAGATTGGTCACTTCACACTTGACAATGCCTCGAACAACAACACTGCCATGTCTGAACTGTCGAGGCTCATACTTGAGGAGCGTGAGTTTGTGTTTGATGCCACTGGGCACTGCATATGCTGCCTACCTCACATTTTCAATGTTTGTGTTCAACACATCCTTGACAATTACGCACACGCTGATTTCACTGACTGCCCATGGACATGGAAGAATGTCTCGGGCAAATTGATCAACAAGGAATCTTATGTGGAGAGTGTCCACCAGAATCCAATCAAACAGGGTAGAGACATCGTTCGCGTGATTTGCAGCTCGGGCCAATGCCGATCCAACTTCAAGCAAATGATCAAGTGTGGCAATGAACAAGAATGGTTCCTTAACCAAGCTGGTGACACAGTCACTCTGCCCATCTCTGAGCTCCTTCACAATGTCAAGACACATTGGGATTCATCATATTTTATGGTGAACCGTTTACGCACTCTTCGACCAGTAAGTTTACTCAATATTTCTAATGCCCTGCCTGAGTCAAGCATATTTTTTTTATCAGGCCATTACCCACTTTCTCAGCACTCCCCTCAATGCTGAGATCGCAAATCGTCGCTTAGAAGACATGGAGTGGGATGTCTTGCAAGACCTTGAAGTAATCTTGGAGGTACATTCCAAACTTCCATGTTCTCACACTCTTCGTACTCAGTACTCGCATTTCCTGATTTCTAGGTCCTGTTGCTGGCACAGAAGACAATGTGTGGCGAAGAGATGCCACTTCTTGGTGGTGCAGTCCCAGCCTTCAAAACATTTATTGCACAATGGAAACGGCTTTCTGATCTTGTTGATGCTCCTCACTTGCGAGTGTTCATGTCCAATGGACTCAAATGAGCTGAACACTATTACAATCGCCTCAATTGTAGCAAGGCATATTTGTTTGCTATGTGTAAGTCATATTGCGAATGAGTCCAGTTTTTGGAGTTCAATCACCTGTCACACAGTCGTTGATCCATGTGTCCATATCTCCTGGGTGGAGAGACACTGGGGGACTGAAATGATTGTGGCTGCAAAGGCAGAGATTCGTCAGAAGGTCAGTTATGTGCAGTCGTTGATCGGCAATGAAGTAGAATGCTCATGTACTTTGCAGATGCAAGAATACCATGCTACCTACCCAATTCAGACAAGTGTAGTGGAGCAGCCAGAACAACTCGGTCACCCCTGAGCATTCACCACTCTTGGTGCAAAGTACGGCCTTGTCAATATGAGCTTGCGGTCCGATGAGCAGGTCACACAAACAGTTGACCAAGAGTATAATGTGTATGTTACGTCTAACCTCACTCACATTCACACCAATCCATTGGCCTTCTGGGAGATGGAACATGATTGCTACCCCACCATTTTTCGCATGGCGATGGACTACCTCCCAATCCAACCATCAGCTGTTCCGTGTGAACGCATGTTCTCGTCTAGCAGTCTGATGGATGTCAAGCAGTGCAACCGCATCAGTCCGATCCTAATGGAGGCCTTGCAAATGCTCAAGTACTCCCTCAAGAAGGAAAAACCATCATTGAAATGGAGGCTCATGACAGCCAAGGAGATGGTGGATCACAACGAAGGGGATGTAGTTCTCGCTGATGCTGTTCCAAAACAAGATGGTGGAATCACAGTTGATCGAGTACTCTTAGAAATTGCAGCGGAAGAAGGTGAATTGTTACTACAACATGTTCATGTCTATTAGCATATGTACAGACTTGTCTATGATTGTATTGTAGTATGAAATTTGCACCATTACTCTTTTTTCATGGTTGGTTGACTTGAGTCGGTTATTAAAAGACTAGTCGGTTGTAGCCAAACCGGTGGCTTATAATCATTTAACCTTTTATGGTTTCGGTTAGTCAGCAAAGTGACTTTGGTCAGAGTCGACCAAAGCCGGCAGTCATGGCAACACTAACTCAGTGCCATCTGCCTCAAGGTGGAGCACCACCTCCTCTCTCCCATGCAGCCCAATGACACTGCTCATGAGCTCTGGGATGAGCTCAAGGAGAAGTATGATGTCTCTAGTATTGTGTCCATGTTCATCAAGTTCCACAACTTGATGAATGTCACAATTTCCAAAAACTTACACCCCACTCCTACCTTTGCCCTCATCAATTCTGTTATGGATTTCGAAGATACTTGGGAATGAGACGTCGAAACCATTTGGAGACAACTCTTTGGTGAAGAAGACAAGGACATGGATATGTTTTTCTTTCCTACTCATTCTTACGATAGCTATTGGTTTGACCTTTCTTCCACGGCGTATAGAGACCTCACTTGGGAGATCATTTATAGTGGTCAATACGACCCTCTATTCCATGACTTCTAGGATATCTTCAGACTTCGCATGGGAACACCGCCATTTCCCACGTTCATGGATGCCCCCGGATTTCTGACTTGCTTCCACCAGGAAATCCCTTTTATTCCTTTTCCTCTTTTTACTTAGTGACTCTCCGCTTCTCCTTTTGGACACGGCTCTCCGCTTCCTTTCTTGGACACGGTACTCTGCATTTCCTTTTACGCGTACATTTCCTTTTATGCATCTTTCGTTGATTCCCTTTTATGATACACGCAACGCGACGCATCTTGTGGACTTCCTTATACGTTTATTTTCTCTTGTTTGTACTTTGTAGTATAAATACCTGCCGCTGTAGTAGAATAGCTCTTCAGCTAATTCTACACACTTCTGCCTGCAAAGTCTTCGCTCCTGAAGAAGGTCACTTGACTTACCTCCTGCACTAAGCCCTTCCAGCCTCTGTCTCTCTTATGCTAACGGGCTTCTCTCTTATGAGCGATAGCCATATACTCTGCTCCTAGTCATCGCTGACACTATGAGTACGAAAGGATCTTGAGTGAAGTCTTTGTTCCGCACCCGCGTAACAAATTCTCTCTTCTCCTGGCTCTCTGAGCTGGAGTATGCCATCAACATCAAAATCGAGGTCATGCTTGTCCTGCACAAGCTCCCTAAATACACTAAGTTCCTCACCACTCTCATCAACCAGGACAGCACGTCCTCATCACTTATGAATGAGAAAAGGAAGTCTGTCAATGTTGCTGACTTAGAAAAGCAATGTACCACCACATGGTAGCAACACATGTCCTCTCACCCCCAGAAGGGCAATAATTGCCAGTAGCAGATGAACTGCATCACTGCTGTCAAGCAGAAAGAGGTGCAGGACCCCAAATTTAATCAACAACAGGACAAGTCATCCACTGACAAGGGCAATGATGATGATGACAAGAAGAAGAAGAGGGGTCACCACAATGGCATGTGCTCTAAGGATGGGGAGAAGAAGCAGCAGAAATGGAAGGCAGCTCACACTGCCTCTGAACCATCAGCATCATTCACCTTTATGGCAAACTTCCCTCATGTGCCCACCATTGTCAACATGCTCTCCACTATTGACCCCTGCCATCTTGCCCACATGCTGGCAACAGCCTCCTATGGTCTTCCCATGTTCCTGCATGTCCAGAATGCCATCTCCCTCCTTGACCACATTGGCCATCCAGTCACCCCACAGGCTGTCCACAATGTGGATGGCATTGCCAACTGGCACCTCAACCAGAGTGATGGTCAGCCCAGCTCCTCCAGGAGCATCTGGGACAGACTAGAACAGGACACAGATATTTCTATGGCCACCATTGATGAGGTAGAAGATGATGATTGCATCTCCCTCAGCTCTGACATTGATGAGTGGATCAGGCAGTACTACAACTGCAACAGCCCCACCTCTGAGTACATGACTCACACCACTATCTCCACTGGTACTGATGGAGCATTTACACCCTCTTCACAGCAAAATCATTCATTAGTTTCATTGATACCTGGTGTAGTAGACAGTAATATGGACAAAACCAAGGCACAGGCCTTTATGGCCATTAAACACTTCTATGCCTATGTCTTGAACCAGTTCAGGGCATGGATAAAATCATTCTGACACTGGCAGAGAATACACCTCTGTCATCCTAACAGAGTTCCTTAAAGACCAAGGAACTCATATACTCCAGTTGGCTCCCTATGCACACCAGCAGAATGGTTGAGCTGAATGTCACATCAGGACCTTGATGGATAAGGTGTAATCCATGTGTCTATAGGCATGCCTTTCCAACTCATGTTGGGAGTTTGCATTCATCCATGCATGTCATGTGTACAATTGTACCCCATCAGCCCAATTACACTGGAAAACCCCCTACAAGCTAATAAATGGGGGACCCACCTTCTCTAGTGCACCTACATACATGTCTTTGGCTATGGTGCCTATGTGGATCTGTCTAATGAGGTGTGAACTGGGAAACTCCAACCCAAATTGCAGTTAATGATATACCTCAGTGTATCTGCTGGATCCAACTCAAATTGGATCTTCATGTGTCTGAATAGATTAAAAACTGATGGATATTTGATGAAAAGATAGACAGATGTAAAAAAGCTCACCTTGTTGCCAAAGGCTTCTCTCAGGTCAAAGGACTAGACTTCAACAAAATATTCAGCCCAGTTGTTCACTTTGAAACAGTGTAATGTATGCTCACCCTCTCTGCACTCAACAGCTGGTACCTCACCAGACTTGATGTCCAATCAGCCTTCCTATATAGAAAACTGGAAGAGGAACTCTATATGGAGTTTCCTGAGGGATTTGCCTCCCCCTCTCACAAGGGCAAAGTACTCTGCTTACTCTGTGTGATATACAGCCTTAAGCAAGCCAGTTTAGCATGGTGAAAGTCTCTAGATGCTTCCATGAGTACTTTAGGCTTTAAATGGCTCAAATCTGATGCCAGCCTATTCATCTATCACAAGAGACCTGATCTAGTCCTAGCAATCATCTATGTAGACGACTCCATCTTCTGTGGACCCAATAAGAAGCTTGTAGATGAGCTAAAGGCTGCATTTGTGAAGAAGTGAGAATGTTGCAACCTTGGATAACCCTCTGAATTTCTCCACATGAGGACACATTGAGAACATGACATCATTAGGGTTGATCAAATCCCTTATCTCAACAAGGTACTTGAGTGCTTTGGCATGCAAAATGCCAAGCCTGCTCATACATCTCTCCCTCAGGAATACTACCCCAAGAAGAATGAGTCTGCTGTCAATCTGGCTTTATGTGTTATGTGTGTGTGGAACAAAGATGTTGCTCACTGATCCTTATCATGCTTAGGGTACAAGGCAGTGGACCTGGAGTAGAGTATTGACTGTCACCCATTGGGGAGAAGTCCTTCCTGTTGATGCTGAGACTTGAAGAGTTGATAGCATGTTGATGAGGCAAGTGACCCTTGAAGAGTGAAGTCTTTGCAGGCAGAAATGCATAGAATTAGCTGGGGAGCTAACTACTACAGCATAGAGTATTATAGTACAGAGAACAAATAAGGCATAACAATGTGGTCACATAATTGTGTAGCATGTAAAAGGAAATCAACAAGATGTGTTGCATCACATGGGTATAAAAGGAAATGACATGTTGAGTCACCTAGGATATAAGGAGAAAAGCAGAACTCCATGTGAGAAGTCTGAATGTCTAAATAAAGGATGTGGAGTTCCATGAGCCAAAAAGAGATAAATGAAAAAGAGGACTGCTAGGCACAGGAAGAAAAGAAGAAAGTCCCAGTTAATTCATATAACATGGGAAATGGCAGTGTTCCCATGCAAAAATCAGAAGTCATGGTGTAAAGGGTCATATTGACCAGAGTCAACAGTTTCCCAATACAAGTCTCTATATGCCATGGAAGAAATGTCAAACCAAGTGTGATTGAAATGATGATTAGGAAAGAAAAATGTATCCATGTCCCAATCTTCTTTTCCTAGTAGCTGATGCCAGATCATAGCCTTGGCTGCCAAGTGTCTTTGTCCAGAACCATAACATTATGAACCTGTTACGTGGGTGTGGAACAAAGACTTCACTCGAGATCCTTTCATACTCGTAGTGTCAGCAATGACTAGGAGCAGAGTATATGGCTATCGCTCGTGAGAGAGAAGCCTGTTAGCAAAGAGAGACAGAGACTGGAAGGGCTTAGCGCAGGAGGTAAGTCAAGCGACCTTCTTCAGGAGCGAAGACTTTGCAGGCAGAAGTGTGTAGAATTAGCTGAAGAGCTATTCTACTACAGCGGCGGGTATTTATACTACGAAGTACAAATAGAGGAAAATAAACGAGAAAGGAAATCAACAAGACACGTCACGTCGCATGTATCGTAAAAGGAAATCAACGAAGGATGCATAAAAGGAAACGTACACATAAAAGGAAATGTGGAGTCCCGTGTCCAAGAAAGGAATCGGAGGTCCATGTCCAAAAGGAGAAGCAGAGAGCTGCTAAGTAAAAGAGGAAAAGGAATAAAAGGGACTTCCCAGTAGAAGCAAGTCAGAAGTCCGGGGGCATCCATAAACATGGGAAACGGTGGTGTTCCCGTGCAAAGTCTGAATATAACCTAGAAGTCATGGAACAAGGGGTCGTATTGACTGCTGTCGATGATCTCCCAAGTGAGGTCTCTATACACCGTGGAGGAAAGGTCAAACCAAGAGCGATCATAAGAATGAGTAGGAAAGAAAAATGTATCCATGTCCGTCTCAAGTTCACCAGAGAGCTGTCTCCAAATGATTTCAATGTCTCATTCCCAGGTATCTTCGAAATCCGTAACAGAACCTGTTTCCAAATGGTGATCAGCTCATTATTATATATCATGATAGGTACTTGCCCAGACATTGCCTATGCAGTCATACAAATGGCTTGACAGTCTGCTAATCCCTCACAAAAGCACCTTGACAAGACACTATATATATGCTGGTACCTCCTAGGTACTAGAGATTACTCACTTGTCTATAATGGCACTGGTGGGAAAGGCTTGATCACCTGCACTGACTCTGTCTGACTGGGGTCAAGATAAAATCACTGGTCACTCCCAGACAGGATTCTTCATGAAACTGGCTGATAGTGTTTACCTTTGGATTTCACATCTTCAGAAGACAACAGCACTGTCCTCCACCAAGACAGAGTATATGGCTCTAAGTGATTGTTCATGCCAAGCTGCTTGGACTCACAACATGATGGACAAACTTGGATACCATCTAAAACCAATCCTGATCTGTGGTGACAACCAAGGTTCACTATTTATAGCCAAGAACCCAGTCACAGAGAAGCAATCCAAGCACATACACATCCAATACTATTTCATTCATGATTCTGTGATGCTCTTTAAGCAGGTTGAGCTGCTTTTTATCCCAGGGGATGACAACCCAGTGGATATGTTCACCAAGAACCTTGGACATGTCAAATTCAAGAAATTTCACTTGCAGCTTGGACTTGTCTTCCCCACCACCACATAGCATGTGTGCATATATGCCTCCTTTGCAGGTTTGTGTGGATGTTTCCCTCATAGAGATGCCTACTGTGTCCCTATACACAAGGCAAGAGGGAGTGTTGAAGTAGTGTACTCATAATGTAGTATTACATAAAATACAGTCACATGACTTCATGTATATTAGACTCACTAGTGCAGCTGAGATCTAATAGGATTTTTAATCCTTCTTGAACTTGAACCACAACCTTGCCTCACAGCAAACCCCATCTGGTGAGTAGTGCTAGAACATTCCTAGCATACCTTGGAAGGTTTGACAACCCCTTGCAGATTGTCCCTTCAACAAGTATAAAAGGAAGTGGCATGTCATGTCACATAGGATATAAGGAGAAAGTGGAACTCTGTGTGGTGAAGTCTGAATGTCTAAATAGGGATGCAGAATTCCATGAGATATAAAAGGAAAGAGATAAAAGGGGACTGCTGGGCACAGGAAAGTGGAAACTCTCAGTTAATCCATATACATAATATGAGAAACAGCTAGTCCCCATGTGAAAGTCATAAGGTGTGATACAGAGGGTTGAGCACATCAGAGTCAATGGTCTCCCAGAGCAAATCCCTACAGGCCATAGTGGAAAGATCAAACCAAGAGCAATCATAGAAATGAGTAGGAAAGAAAAATGTATCTGTGTCCCAAAGCTCTTCTCTTTCAGTGAGCTGCCTCCAGATGTAGTCTTCATCCACTTCCTATGAGTCCATAGAGGAAACTATAACACAATGTCTAGCAAGAGGGCAGCACATAAGCTAAATCTGATGTCCTATCTGACCCCAATAAATAGCCTCTATTCTGATTGGAGTTACTCCAGAGGAACGTGGTCTTAACAATCTTCCTATGTTTACAGATTAACTGGGAACTTCCTCACTTCCTTCCTAGCAGTCCTCTTTTATTCACTTACTATATATAGACACAGAGTCTAGTCTCCTCTTTTAGACACCTGCCCATCCCCTTGTGTTATGCTTGATTCTAAGTCATAGTGTCAACAATGATAGGTTCATCTCATAGCATCAAGAGCACAATGCACTGAGAGGCATAGTCTTATGGACAGGAGACTGACTAGGAAGGAAGTCAATCCTCCTAGTATTCTGGAAGCTGTCATAGGGGAACAGCTGTACAATGACCAATCTGATGGCTGAAGGGTGACTTACAACTACTCTGAGATGACCCATCAAAGAGGAGCCATTTCTTAGGGAGAAATGTGTAGAATTAGCTAGGGACCTGTCTACTATGTTGAAGGGTATTTATACTGTACTCAATTTATTATGTAATCTCTAGCTAATGGGGATGCCTATCCAGAAGGAGATCTGCATGTCAATCCAGATATACAGGGAAAGTCTATTAGTACAAAAAGAGACACATGGAGTATTTCAATATATGCATCAGGATATCTGTGACAGATCTGAATGCATGAGGCACCTTGAGGCAGGAACAAGTCATAAGGAGGGCAGGCAAGTCCAAGGTGATTCAGGGATCCCAGTGCCAAGGATTATGTTACATGTGTGTGGAAAAAAGACTTCACCCTAGAACCTTTCATACTCAGAGTACTAGACAGTGGACCCAGGAGTAGAGTATTGACTAAGACCTATTGAGGTAAAGTCCTTCAGTGACAAGTGGAGAGACTTGAAGGACTTTGTGTGCTTGGGCAAGGAGAATGACCTTCAGAGGAGCAAAGACTTTGCAGGCAGAAGTGCATAGAATTATGTACAGTAGCTAGGGAGCTAACTACTACAGTGAGAGGTATTTATACTACAAGGGACAAACAAGACATAATAATGTGGTCACATAGTCATGTAGTATGTAAAAGGAAATCAACAAGACACATCACATTGTGTGTATCATAAAAGGAAATGGCATGACAAGTCACCTTAGATATAAGGGGAGAGTGGAACTTCATGCAGCAAAGTCTGAATATCTAAATAGAGGTGTGGAGTTCTATGAGAGGAAAGAGAAATAAAAGGGGACTATCAGGCACAGGAAAGAGAAAACTCCCAGGTAATCCATATAATATGGGAAATGATGGTGTTCCTGTACAAAAGTCAGAAGTCATGGTGCAGAGGGTCATATTGATCAGAGTCAATGGTTTCCCAGAACAAGTCTCTATACACTGTGGAAGAAACATCAAACCAAGTGCAATCATAATGATGAAGAGGAAAGAAAAATGTATTCAGATCCCAATCTTCTTCTCTGAGTAGCTGCTACCAGATCATGTTGGAGTCCTGTTCCCAGGTATCCTTGAAAACCATAACATTAGCTCCCTTGTTGGAAGAGTGATTCACCAAATCACTATCATTAGAAAGAGATGTTGTCTGACTCAACATTATTATCAGCAGGTTGTCAGGGCCTGTTGGGGAAACAAGTGAGTTGAATGGGACAATATCTGCTGGGGTGTCCAAGGCCATTGCACTGGCAAGTGGGGCAGTGGTAGTGGGGGCATTGAGGTTGGAGATGTCCAATGCTGCCACAAGTATAGCAAGTATGTCAGCAAGGATGTCATCAATGCTGGGAAGAGGGGATGAGGAGTGATTGGCTCTTGGTAGTAGAGGTGGGGGTAGTGAGAGCAGTGAGGGTGGTGAGGAACTCCCAGACCTTGTTGTGGAACTCTAGAGGGGGTGAGAGAATACTTGTTCTGAGTCCAATTGGTCCCAGATGGTGTACAGAGAGGGCAGTCATCTGTCCTGATGGAACAGATTGGCTGTTGGTAGAATATGGGGGAGGAGGGGGGCTAGGAGGGGTATTGGGAGAGGCATCCATGACATCAGGTCTAATGGAGTGTCTTGGGATGGGGGGGGCAAGGGGTGGAGTAGAGACACATAGTTCATCCCAAAGGGTGGATCTCAGGGACAAGATCGGGAGGGAGGTAATCCCTTCACTCAATAGGGGATAGCCCAATGAGGACACATCGAAAGATGGGCTGAAGGGATAATTGAGAAAGGGCAGGGATGAAAGCATCAAATTTGCAATGGGGGAGACAGTTGAGTATAGTGCCTCTGGTGCCCTGGATTGCTACAGAGAGGGCAGTTGCCCAAGATTCTCCAAGTTGGATTGGAGACCCGTTATGCATGTGCAGACCTCTCTATTCTTCCCCAGAACAATATACTATACAACTCCTTATCTACACAATCCCCATTCTCCTCTCCTCCTCTGAGCAACAAGTACCTTCCCACCATACCAGGAGTCATCTGAATGGAGCACCCCCTCACCCAAGCTGCTTTACCCACCATCATCTCTGCTCCAGAACCTCCTCAACTAGAACATGTCCCTACTCCTGCACCATCCCCCATTGTCTCTAACCCCAGCCCAACCAGACCTCTTAGAAGGCACCCTGCCACCACACCATCTCTTTTGGGCTGTCTAGACCCAGCCAAGACCAAGCTATCTCACCTCCCTACACTCCACACACTCATCAATGCTTTCATTAACAATACTCCATCATCCTCATCCTCTAACAGCCAATCACTATCAATACTACTGCCAGTTAGAAGAACTCACCAACATTACAGAAATACTTGTTTCAATTGTGGTATCCTCCACCACTTCCAACCCCACTGCCCCTCCTACCACTGCCCCCTTTGCTATGTTCTTTACTCAGGACATTGCCAATATGATTGTCCTGAACATCCCCTTAACCTTGACTCTGTCAGACATGGGGCCTCCAACTGGGATGATAATGACAACATCTCTAATGGGAGACAGTCCCAATTTTGAAGATATTATTGATGAATCAGTGCTTCATCCAAGTGAGGAGGGAGCTAATGTTATGGTTTTACCATCTGAGGGATGGGACAATGCTACTCTTGTGGCCAGGATAGCATTTACCAAGGCATAGAGGCCATTGACCTGGATACATTTCAATTTTTCTCTGAATATGCTTACAATTTACCTGAACTAGTTCACATATTTGATTCTTCTTGGTTTCACCCTTCATCTCTATCTATGGTTGATACCTTTTCATCTAGTGCCCTTTGGTATTTACACCATTGTGAACACTTAGACTTCAACTGAATAGTCTTTGGCTTATCACAGCCTCAGCTATTCCCCTTTAGGACCCAGAGTTCATATTTCCTTTTCCATGATTTTCTACTTTCTTGTTTGGGATTTCCTTTTTGTAAGATATAGAGTTCTACATCCCAATTGAGAATGGAGTCCCTCTTCTCCTTTTGGACCTTTCTCTTTTAATGTTGGTTGACTTTTCAACATTTCCTTTCATAACTATTACCTATTATATTCTCTCCCTAGGCATATAAAGGTTGTTCCTCTGTATTCTCCCTCTCTTTAGCTAATTCTATGCATCTCTACTGAACACTTGGCTCATTTGTGTGAGCATCTCTCTAATGGTTGACACTCTTAAGCACAAACTATCATTGCAAGCACCTTAGCCCCTAACAGTACTAAAGTAGCTCTGGCTAGTCATGGATCAGCCTCTCATTGTTCTTTATCACTCAGTTTCTACCCCTTCTATGAGGTTAGGTGGGGGTGGAGGCAGCTTCTTCTGAGATGTGAATTCTCCAGATTTGTAAGGGTGTAATAGTGATTTGTGGAATATGGGATGGATTGCTTTCCATCTGGCCAGGAGTCTCAGTTTATATGTAGGCTGCTTGTCCTACTTTCACCTTTACTTTGAATGGCCCATATCTTTGGTTGTCCAGCTTCTTCAATGGTCTCTGTCCTTATATTGGTGGCTTTCAAGAGTACTTGGTTGCCAGATTTGTATTCTATCAGAGTCCTAACCTTCTGATCATAGAATTTCTTCATGTCCTCTGTGGCATAGGCTAGTGCTAGGGCAGCAGCAGACCTGGTCTTCTTCATCTGGTCCATGAACTCCTTTGTAGAGGGGTTTCTTTTGCTTTCTTTTTTGTCATTCCACATCTTGGGGTTCTGGCCATAATTGAGGAAGAATGAGGTGGATTTAGTGGCTGATGACTCAGCATTGCTGTGTGTGAACTTGGCCATTGCTAGCCAGTCTGCCCAGTATATTCAGAGGTACTGTTCTACTTCTGCATTCATCCTCTTGGTCTGGCCATCTGTTTGTGGGTGGAATGTCATTGAGGGGTTTCTTTGTATGCTAGTGCTTTGATAAATCTCTGACATGAAATTCAAGATGAAGTTGGATCCTTGATCCAAAATCATTTTGGTAGGAGCTCCATGTAGTTTGAAGATCTCTTTTATGAAGACCTGAGCAACTCATTTCATGGTGATGGTGGTTGTGGTGGGGAATAGATGGATCATTTTAGAGAATTTGCCCACTACTACCAGCACTGTGTTATTTCCTTTGGATTCAGGGAGGGGACCAACTAAGTCCACTGAAATTGTATGCCACAGCTGTGGTGGCATGTTGTGGGAGTGGAGGGGTGTCTTCCCATTCTCTCTCCTTGGTTTCATCTTTTGACACACATCACACCCTGCAATGTATTTGGCAACATCATCTTTCATTGTCACCCAGCCTAGACTGTTCTTTTGGATCAGCTCCATCATTCTTTTGACTCTGGGGTGACCACTAGTTTGGTGATCATGGTATCTCTCTATGTTCTGCTCCTTGGTCAGTGCTTTCATCTCTTGCTGTTCAAAGACTTCCAGGGGGAACATGATCATTCCTTTGTTGTCTTCCTTTCCCCTGTCAAAGTCTTCTCTCTTAGAGAGCAGGTCCACTGGGTTGCTCTTCCCACTATGGTGCACAATGATGTAGTGGTTCTTATGGTCCATCCAGATCTTGAATGGCTCCTTGGCATCAATTAGATGGTGTCTCCACTCTTTCAGGGTGAAGATGATGGCTAGCATTTTCAAGGTCTATGGTAGTTCTTTTCCATGTGCTCCAGAGATTTGGAGGTGAAGGCTATGGAGTGAAATACATCATCTTCTTGTTTTGACTAAGAACTGTCCCTATGCCATATTATGAAGTGTCCATTTCTACTCTCATCAGCCCATTGGGATTGGGTACTGCTAGTGCTAGGCTGGTCATGAGAATGGATTTTAGCATTTTGAACACTTTCTGGCACTGTGGGGTCCAGTTCCATTCCTTCTTCTTGGAAGTGAGGTCATTTAGGGGGTGAGCTATTGCCATGAAGTTTTTGATGAACCTCCTATAGAAGTTTAGGAATTCTAGGAATGCCCTTGATTTGGTCCTGTTAGTGGGGACTGGCCATGATCTGATTCCTTTGACTTTTGTGGGGTCCATCTTCACCTGGTCATAGGATACTACTACTCTCAGATATTCCACCTCTTTGATGTTGAATTCACACTTCAAGTGTTTCAGATACAATTTGTGGTCTCTGAGTCTCTACAACACTCTCTTTACAAGTTCTCTATGTTCTGTCTCTGTTTTACTGAAGATGATGATGTTGTCCATGTATATTAGGATGTTTCCTTCATCAATAAGGTCTTTGAAGACTGAATTCATTATCATCTGAAAGAATGCTGCCTTCTACTCATCCCCTTCCTTCATCCAAAGGTTGTTGTAGCCCCATCTGATATCTAGCTTCATGAAGAAGTGGGCATCTTGTAGTTTGTCAATTAGTTCAGATATGAGGGGTAGAGGGTAACAGTTCTTTATTGTTACATCATTAAGATGTCAATAGTCCTGGACTGGTTGGAGTCTTCCATCTTTCTTCTTGATGAAGAAGAACAGGGATGCATAGAGGGATTTAAAGGGTCTGATCTTCCCTGCCTTCAGATTTCATCTAGGAACTTGTCTAGCTCCTTTTGTTTAATGGGCAACAGGTTGTAGACCTTTCCCTCTATCTTGTGTTCCCTTGGGATTAGCTCTATGGCATGATCCCAGGGTCTCCTTGGTGGGAGCTTGTCCTCTATTTTTGATTTGAAGATGTCCCTAAACTTGTGGTAGTGCTTAGTGTTATGCTCAACCCTGAGTCATAGCACCAACAATGATAGGTTCTTCTGGAGTTGTTGAGAAACAACAAGGCCAGGCATAGTCTTGTTGCAATAGAGACTGACCAGGAGGAATACTAAGACTCCTGATATTAAGGAAGTGTCATAGGGGCACACCAGTACAATGATCAACCTGATGATCAAATGGTGACTTAGAACTACTGACTGATGGTGCATCCAACCCATCAGAGAGGAGCCACTTCTCAGGGAGAAATGTGTAGAATTAGCTGGGGATTTACTACATATTTTGGTGGTTTATATATGTTTAGTGAGTACTTAAGGGCTGGTCTCAAAAGCACATATAAGGGAATCAACAAAGGATGTGTAAAAGGAAATGTATACATAAAAGGAAATGTACCAAAAGGAGAAGACAGAACTCCAAGAGATATAAAGAGACAAGAGGCATGAGTCATGAAGAGTCATGCTGATGAGGTGGTGACATCAAGGTGTGGTGGTGGAGTTCCTTTATCATCAAGGAGGATGTGAGGCAGGCTAAAAGGAGTAGTCTGAAGAAGAGAGTATAGCCTGCTTGAAAGGTTCCTTTGGTACATGTGCTGGGTTGGTGGCAGTAACTCTTGAGTCACATTGAGTCCTGTGATAGTCAGGTGACTAGTCATGTGATCTGGAAGTCATGTGACTTGACTGTCCTTGATTGAAGATTTCAGATGGAGAGTAAGATCACATGATGGGGAGTCACATGGTATGCTGTAGGGGTAGTCATGTGATTGGAATCTTGTGATAAGGCAGCAAAGGGTCTATGAAAGGAATAGGAAACAAAAGAAAGAGACAGTCGCATCTTAGTGTGGTCTGATAGAGTAGGGACTTAGTACAGTTTTCATAGAAAACCTTAACACTCAGACACTGTCTCTTGAAATGTGCAGACATATTTTTGTTGTTTGTTTTCAATGTCAAATTGTTGTGCCACTGTCATTCTTGCCTTTGCTTCTATGTACCTTGAGCTCTGCTCCTTTTTGGTCTATACATATTTACCACAAATATGTGGTTCCCTTGTTTACTCCATACTCAGGAGCATTCTTTCTTATCTTCTTCAGTTTCAATCAGCTGTGGGAGATTGTGCTTGTGACATTTGAGCTCAATCTTATTCTTCTCCCAGTCAATACTGGGGTTATGCTTCTTTAACCAATCATAACCCAGATATGTAGATGGGGTTGGTGTCTAATCTTGTGATTGCTAGATCAAACAACTCTTTGTGTTCACCAATGATTAGCTTTACACTGATGAACTCCTTGATTCTACCACCTTGATTCTTTGATCTGTCCACATTGTAGACAGGGATCTCCCTAGGTAATTGCATGGTCGGAATTTTGTACTTTTTGATGAAATCTTCATAAATAGTCAATCCTATGCATCCTGAATCCACTAGGGCTTTTGCAGTCAGGTATGAGCCATCACTGGTTTCCACTTTCACATCAATCTCCAGCTGACAGGTGAGCAATCTTTCTCCTCTCTTCTTGTATTTGGGTTTCTATTGTAACTCTTTTATTATAATATAGCCCATCTGGTCATCCAAACTTGCTATCATCTGGACAAGCTCCTTGTTTACCTCTGGCAGCCTGGTTTTGTGCACAAAGGACTTTAAGTGTTCTAGGGCTCAGTCAGTCTCTCCCTTGCAGACCTGTCTTATCCATTTGATTGTTCATGAGTCTATTGTGCTCAGCCATTACTGCCTTTGGTTTCTGATCTGAGTTTGGGACTCTCATGGTCCTTTCTCACTTGGATCTTCTCTCTTTAGAATAGATATTTTTTTTTGTTTTAGGGTTCTTTTTCATCTCTAGACTCTTTTCTGTTTTGTGTTTTTCTTTTTGTGTCATACAGACTTCCTCAGTTTCATTATAGGTTTCAATAGATAGATTTTCAAAATTATTTTTAGATACAGGTATTAATGAAACCAGATCCTTGTCCAGATTCAGGGTAGCAATTAGTCTGTGCTCTGCTTCCCTACAGGAAAATCCTTCTCAATTCTTTGCACCTCCTTCTCCAACTCTTCCATTGTCATGTATGAAATATTCTATCCTCTAAAGGTTACAGACCTTATTTGCCTTGGCTTCAGCCAGGGAGGGTGAGTCAGACAGGGCCATGCCAAGTCCTTTCCTTGTGTGGCATAGGAAATGCATTTTCCTGTGCTCCTTAATTTGCCAATGTCCATTGGTACTCCTTGTCTAGTGAAGGTACCAGCTTGGTTTGGGTGTGGAATATTCACAACTGGCACTGCCATTGGCTGAGAGATAGTGTGCAGGGCAGTCTGGTTGGCCCTTGGCTGTTGGAACCAGAGTCTTTTTGGCTGGAACTGCCAAGGCATCTCTTTTTACCTCAGCTTAATTTTACAGAGCATGTTGTCCACCTGTACCAAAGCCATCTCCCATTGGGAGAACACTAGGTCTTCCACAATGAGGAGCTGGTAGTTGACTCTTTCCACCAACTCCACAATGTCATTGTAGATGCCCTTGCAGATGATTGTGATCAGCTGTCTTGCATGGGTTGTTATATTCCATTTCACTTCAATTATCAGGTGTCTCATCCTGACAAAGAAGTCCTCTACTGACTCTGAGCCAGTGTGTTTCAGTGCCATCAATTTCTCTTCCTACTGTCTCTGTAGGTTCACAGGTTGAAATGTCATGATGAGTTTGTTTTTGAATATAGCATATGAGTCCCTTTCAATCAATCTTCTTCTACATACAGGTCAGCAAACCAGCCTGCTGTGTTACAAAATTTCCTCTCATATATGAGAGAATGATGATGATCATTTCTCTACTGCTAGGCTCCTTTCTGAACCCCTGGAAGTAGATGTTTACAGTTCATAGCCACTGTACAAACTTGGCCATGTCACCATCAAAGTTCTCTGACTTCATGGCAAGTGACTTTCCTAGACTAGTGCTGTTGTTGGTGGGGGCTGCCACCATTCCTCTTTCATAGGCTGCATGTATGGCATCCTCTTCTAATCCTGTGAGCATGTACAGGAGTGGTGGCAGCTCCATGTTTCTAGTTCTGTATCTGGCATACCAGGTCAGATACATGTCAATGAATTCTACAATCAATGTGGATATGTCTCCCATTGGTGCTTTCTCAGGTTTCTTGCCTGAGGAGCCTTCAACAAACTGGAGAATGTGTGGGGCTAGAGTAGGAGTCTGCTCACTCATGTCCATTTCAAGTGAGACTGGAGTGGATGGAGTTGGCTGATGTAGAGGGAGGAGGGCAGAGAACTGGGATGGGATGGCAACACAGAGCATGTGAATGTGTAATGGAGGGCAAGAGTAAGGTGACAACATGACTTCCAGATATTCTGGCAGAGGGAAGAGTTATGGAAGGAAGAGATATTTGTAACATGGGGTGAGAGAGAATATGGTTTGATGAGTGGAATCCAATGTTCTGTTTCCCTTGATCACTACTGACACCAGTCACTCATGAAGGGTACTAGAGAGTGGGAAGGAATTCAGGGGAAGTGGGTGAACAGAGGGAAAGACCATGCTCTCATTCAGAAAGTGGGATATGCCATGGGGCACAGCATGAGTGGTGTGCTAGAAATACATACATAAACTTGCCAAGTCATGAGTTCAGCTGTGTGGAACTGGGGGTACACTCTTTAACTTGAAGGAGGACTTATTCAGTCAAGTGGAACTACAGGTCATTAATGGGGTAATACTACACAAACCTGCTCAGGATCTGTAATGGAAGGGAGGGCCAGACAAAAACCAGGATAGAAGGAGATAAAAGGTTTGAATATAATAGTGGGGCCTTTTAGGCAATTATCCACAGGTTGATATAACACTATGGGTGGCAGACAAGCATTTAACCACAGTCAGGAGGTCAGGGATGATATGAAGTAACACTCAAACAAGGAAAGGAGATAGATAAAAACTCAAGAGTGTTGGACTCAAGAGGAGCACCTGCAATGTAACAAGAGACCATAAGATTGAGGTAGGGGTTGAAGGAAGTAATGGTGGAGAGGGTCCAAGTAAGACAATAGAGTATACCCTTAAATCCTACCCTTGGAAGTAGAATCAAGTAGATAAGACTAGGGATACTAGTTATAATGCTAACTACTTAAATAGTGTCTGGCTATTGTGTACAGACCATGCAGTGTGTATCCTAATGTAGTAAGTCCAAAGTGGTCTGAGAAGAGAAATACCAGAAAGGAAGTTATACAATATAATAATCACATATCCTAACTCATCGTCTATGAATAAAGATAAGAAGAATAAAGAAGGGCCAATAGTGAAAGAAGAGTAGAAGATAAGCTATTGGCCAATCAGCAAATGCCACAAGTGGTCATATGTGTCAGATCACATGACTGAAGGAAAATTATACTGACATAGGAGCATACTAAAAGAGGAATGTCATGTGACCAGTCACATGATTATGAAATACAGGTTGGTACTTGCCTTCAAGGGCTAAGCATAGTGATAGAGTCTTTTAGTAAAGATAAAAGTTTGAAGTGAAGTATGAGATTCATAACAAGGGACACATGTGGTATGACCTGGATCCCTTGGTGGGTTGAAACAATTCCAATGCATAATTGGTTTCAGATTCTGAGCTCTTATACTCAAAATGGAGGATAGGTGGTAGGAATATATGAGATACTATGTAGAGACAAAGTGTATGGAAAACTGGATTTGTAATCAGAGTGAAGTAGATGAGTAAGATAGAGAATGACTAAATACTGAGTAATATGGAGAATGACAAAGATGGAAGACAGGAACATATTAAGCAGAGTGGAGTTGGATATGGATGAAAGCCAGAGCTGTGCTCTAAGCGATGCACAGGTACAAAATATATACTAGTATGGAAATGGAAGTGGAGATAATGAGAAGCATATATTGGGAGTCTGGAGGCACAGAGTTGCATCCTGAGCAAGATTGCTCTGGAGTTCATGAGTGGATGAGTCAGAGTTGCATCCAGAGGATCAGAGATAGTTGGGATATGACAGAGGGTAAGCTTTCTTGCTACTAATTCACTCATTTCCCTACACCACAACAGGTGTCCATGAGAATTTCATCATATTTTATCCCCTTGCTACAGTGGTTGTCAACAGACAGAACATCCTGATTGACAAATTGAGTGGTAAGTCCTACTGTGTTTCATGCATTGTATGTGCTAACACTCAGATCACTAACCTCCAGGTACACTATTTGCCACTCTCAGAGAGAATGCACCACAAGTTGTGTCTATATTGCCCAGTATTCCTGGCATAGAACCACTGATGCTCAGTCCCATTCTCCAATCCCTCATATGAAAAATGCATATCTGTCACATGTGTGACTCTTTAGCTGTAGTTCATGACAGCCAGAGCATGGAAAATGGTAAGAAATTATAAGATTTAAGGTGATTTTCTCTAACAACCATACAGTGCCTGTATTGATTGATAGCAAATTATGTGTTATCTCCTTTGAAAACAGTTTTCATGAATGCTCTCAAGACAACAGTAAGTACATCTGTTCAATCTATACTTCCTAATTTACTAATGCTCTGAGTCAATCAATGTAGGTAGTGGACACAGAAGACAAATTCTACAAGTGCACCCAAGAGGTTGAAACAAACAACAAATCCCCAAAGTAAAGACTAGTGACAGTTTATGTGCTCATGTCTAGGAGCAAGCATAGAGGGAAGTGTGGGGTATTTGAAGCTGAAACTCCAAGTGAACTTTGTTAGAGTTCCTTGGTCTCTATTGCAGGGTTTATATACTGTACAACCTACGATTATGTAACCAGTACTACGTAGGTAGAAAGATAAGAGGTTGTTCTGCCATTGGCTGGAACGTCATGGAATGTGAAAGAACACCACAGCTGTTATCTACATACGTCAAGCATGAGGCGTGTGGGAGAATGGAAGAGAAGCATAGTGCGGTAATTAAATGTTACCATGAGGTGTGGCAGATTTCAGATTGTGCTGGAGATTAAAATGAGAAGCATAAGTGTGGCAGCCAATAGGATCCAGTCCTTTGGACAGCCTTGGCATGAGGTGCGTACCTTGTCCTAGAACAGTGATTGTTCTGGATCAAAGAGTGTGCTAGAGAGGGGAACAACATAGTTGGACTTCAAGTCCAAAAAAGAGTGGATATCTGAAGGCAGGAAAATAGTGTTTGTAACAGAGGTAGTATACTACTTCATCCTTCCCTCCACCATCAACATCCAGATATTATCTCCAGCCAGACACTAATTATGTATGAACAGATCAATTATGTCTGGAGCCTGTACAGTGACTATAGCTTGTGGCATGATTTTCACTGAAATGAAAATGGGGCCAAGCAGTACTTCACAAATTGTCAAGTGCTACTAATGACCAAATAGTGGTTCTGGTTCGACCAGAACTCTTTACCTCATGGACTCCATCCACTTCACTGTCACATCACCTGGTTATCTATACATTCAAGAGCTATATGTCAATTTGGAGACAGGAGGTGAGGAATGGGGCCCTCTTACTACAGCAGCTCTTTATTTGATTATGTGGGTTCATGCTATAGTAAGGAATGTGACCTTCTTTAAATGGAGGTCTAATGAACCTAAAGATCCATATATATCTGTAGGTAGACTTTTTGTTCAATAAACAGTTCTCTACTGTGTTCTTCACCTCAAATGGACACAATGCTATTCTTGAAAAACAGGTCAAGATCTCAGTTTTATTGAAGCACATCCTATGTTGGAGGGTACCTGGACTCTCTGTAGAATACAACAATGCCACTTATTTTGCCTTGCATTGCTTTATGCACAAGTCCCAACCTCCCTTCAATGAGTAAGCCAGGAGTGTCATAAACTGAGATCCAGGTGCAGAGGGCGATGGAGAGGTCAATGGGAAGTGTACAGACACACAGAACAGATAGGAGAGTGCTGAGATGGCATGAGCAATGAGTGATTGATGACAGCTGATGATAAAGATGGTCAGCACAATGAACCAGCTGACAAGGACTTATATGAGGCTTCCAAGAACCCATCTCCATCATCCTAGATGAGTACACCAGGTATCAACCTAAGAAACTGATAAATATGCTAGAATGTCAGACAGAATGGGCAGAGCAGTGGGAGGACAGAAACACACCCAGAGCTGAACACCTATCGACTACCTGACCTACCTGGAGTACCATAGAATAGACTTGGACAAGCACTTTGCTGAAAAGAAGTTGTTATATCGAGATAACCAACCAGGATGAAATGAAGGTGAGCAGACAAGTCAAGAGTCATCAAATCCAACTTGAACAGCAAATCATTCAAGGAGATGCTTATTGTTGAAATCAGAGTACTTCGACTTCAGAACTTCTTCTTTCATATACCCTGATCTAGAATCAATCTTCTATTGATTCTGTGTTTCATGTGGAACAGTCTTCTACTGATTCCATGTTTCAGATATATCAAACTTCTATTAACATATGTTTTGTATCTGAAACACTTACTGAAACACTTCTTAGATCACTATTATATCTTATTTCAAATGATAGTAACTCATGTGATTGGCAGATAACAAAGATATTTCACACTTGAAACATGTTGTTACATTTGTTTTCATCCTATCAGTGTCTCTTTCATGGCCTTTCTAGTTAGATAAGACACTTACTATACTACTTGTTGTTAGATGCAGTGATTGCACATTAACCCCTCTTTATTTGCATTGTCATTCATACTTAAGGTTTCAGCCACTACAGTATTTGTTAGTGTATTTACCTACTGTATTTAGCCTTGGAGTTCGATGTAATGGCTTCCTTAGTCTCTTACA
>JBBPMU010000350.1:0-27353 GCA_038090475.1 Wakefieldia striispora | reverse complement strand
AGTGACAACACGGCCATCAGAGGCTGTTCTGCATCGGCGCAAGTCATTTTCAATAACCTGTGCGCCTAGCCGTGAATATTTATCTATGGCGCACCTTCTCCGGTAATGTGTTCATTCAAAAACTGTCGCAAGGGGAACAGTAAGGAGCGCTGTACACTCATAACGCTATCATCGGATCTCACACCGGTCTTTGCAACATGGCATAAGAAAGAAATCGTATCACCGCTCTGTAACGGCACTCACCTTGTTGGCGCGATCTCGTTGTAAAAGCACGTAATAGAACGAGAGACAATCCGCGATCCGTAATAATTCCAGGGATTGTGAGAGCTCTTCTCTGGTTTTTCTTTCGTCGAAGAACTCCGTGGGATTCGGCCTGAACAGCACGCCACCGAATATCCGCAATAATTCTGGGGACGCGAACGGATTCCCGTGTGCATGCTCCGGAGGGAGCGCCAGCGCCTCTAAAACAGCTTCTTTAACCAGTCCTACGGCCGGACCTCGGATCTGAGGAAATTCTTCATTCGTAGTGAGCATCAAAAGGGCTTCGATTCTAGGAGGTGGCGGAAGCTTTGACAGCATCAGGGATAAGAATCGAAGATTCAGTTGCCTCATAGTGGGGTCCAGATGCGTGCTTGCCAACGCCGCAAATACGGTACACAGCGACGCCGCGATCGCCGGTGGTACGCTCACAGCCCCTTGAGTAAGGATTCTAAAAAGTAGAAACAATGATTCATCGACGACCATGTTCATCTGCAGTGCGCTGGCAAGCAAGTGGTGAAGATCGGACAGTGCAGAGGCGGACAGGGCCACGGGAGGCGTCGAGTGAGCTACATACAACAGATCAGCGAACGAACCAGGTTTCGCGAGTATAGCCTGCGGGGAACATCCCAGACTTTCGAGTGCGAGCTGCGTACATCATGTGATAGCCTTCGTCACCATGATCTACCCAAACGTACCTGAACCTGGAACATTGTATTTTCTCCATCTTGCCATCCTTCGCTCGCAGAGGATTTTACGAAAAAACGGGGGAAATAACTCTCGGAAGCTCGAATTGCCAAGGAAACTTGGATCGATGGGGCACAGGTCGTGACCGTCGTGTCCAGCAGCTTGCGAAGACGTTTCTGGAAAATATGAGCCGCGGTTCAACGAGCAAGACATGGAATGACCTTGATTTCTTGTACGTCGGCATCGGCAACTGCAGACGCCCAGGCACTCAGAGACGTGACAAGGCGGGCTACTTCAGTGATGAGCGCGCGACCGTGCTCCTTTGTTTCAAGTGGTGGGACAGAGGAAATCAACGAGGTTACACTTTCCAGCAGAGGCGAACACATGTCGAGCGCAGACCTCTTCCCGAGTTTCGACCGAGAGATGGCTATCGGCTCCGATCAGTGGATCCAGTCCCCCCTGTCGAACGAGTAGACGAACCTGGAGGACAGAGTAGAACGATACCAATGACCCTGTGTATCATATCAAATTCGTCTTCGTCTTCGTCCTCTTCCCTGGATTCGTCATCCACGTCATCACTCAAACGCGCCTGCGAGAACTCGATCGCTTCCTGGATCACGATCACGACTTCCTTCGGACTAGCGTAAAGTGCGCAGATGCGGATCAGGTCCATGGCACCATCCTGACGGCAAGGAAGTAGCGCCGGGAGGATGTCCAGCGGTTCCTAAACCAAAACACCGTCAACTCTTGGATGGGGTAAAAGAGAAAGGGCGTCAAATCACCAGATATGCTGCACAATCGTATCGTACGACGGCTTCGTACACGTCTTTGAGCGAGACAGAATGGGACTGCTCCTTGATGGCAAGCAAAACGAGTTCGGAAATGGCGCGCGTGCATGCCTGCCATCATTGTGAGGAGTTCTGAGGCCCGCCGGGTCAGTTGGACGGTCTACATACCTCGTCCGTGAGATTTGGTGGCAATCGCAAACCCTGCAAGAATGACGGGTTTGGTGAGTTCATTGGCGTTGGTGCGCTAATCATGCGCCGGCAGTTACCGGCCGCCAGTTTGACCCCCTGACCATGACGGACACAGGCAAAGGCTACCACAATCAATGCACTGGCAAGGCTCTCCAAACTGTCCAGCGCCATACAACGGAGGAGGACATCACCCTCTTTGCAGGGTGTTTCTGTCCGTTCGTACAGCGCGTATGGGTCACCCTTGAATATCTCGAAATTCCGTACAAAGTACGTCCCCGATTTACCTCGTCTCTCAGCGCGTCGATCCATTCAATCCGTTTCCCTAGTATTGTGAGTCCAAGCAGTTCTAGGACGTTCTAGACTATCACCTGAACCCTACTCATGCCACGCTGATAGACGAAGTCGATCCGTACAAGAAGCCAAAGGAACTCCTCGACCTCTCTCCCAAGGGTCTCGTCCCCGCCCTCAAGCTCAACACCTACGATCCGCCCCGTGCCGTGAACGAAAGTACCGTCGTCATGGACTTTCTCGAGGAGTGCGTTGGCTATCTCGTTCTCGATCTCACGCTCTCTCGTATGCTTATCCGTGGTCATCTAGCCTCGCATCCACATCGACCAAACGCTCCCTCTTTCCGCCCGTCACCGATCCATGTCCGTACACCCCCTACCTCATCCCACGTGCGCTAAATTCCATCCTAGATGCGCGGGCCCTCATACGGCTCCAATCGGATCACATCAACCGTACCCTCGTACCCGCTTTTTACCGCTACCTCCAAGCACAAGAACCACCCTCCCAAATCGTCGCGGGAAACGAATTCAGTGCGGCCATCGAGACGCTCGTCGGCCTCTTTGAACGTGCGGAGAGGGAAGTTGGGGGGACTGGGTTGTGGAAAGACGGCGGGGAACTCGGGTGGGCGGACGTCATGGTCGGCCCTTGTACGTCGTCTGGTCCCTCGTCTCGGCTCGTCCGTCGATATGTTGACGTGTTTCTTTATCAGGGATATTCAGAGCGACCAACGTTCTTAAACACTACCGTGGATTCGCAGTGCCGCAGAGGCCCAAGTTCAATGCGTGGTTGGACCGACTGCTCGAGCACCCTGCGTTCAAGGGTACTTGCAGCACGGAAGAGCTTTACCTCGATAGTTATGAAAGGCCAGTACCGCCATGGTCCTTCGCACATGTTCATGCGTTGATATTTCTTGCAGGTATGCGTTCAACAGGCCAAACACGAGCCAAGTTGCAACTGCCATCAATACTGGGAGGGGGTTACCTTGAAGAATGGAACAGATTGAACCGACGGATGTGTTTCTAGAAGACGAGATAGTTCGAAGTACTGCACTGTACTAGTAGTATCGCGACAGATAGCACTTACAGCATTGCACAAACAGACGGGTTCGAGCTCAATGATCACTTACATTACAGTCATTATACACGTGGTCCTCAGCAAAACAACGACAAGGGCAAGGCTAACTCCATCAACACCTCTCAAAGACCCGGTAAAGATCGGGAAGGTTAGCCACCTGGACAACATCGCTTTCAAGTAACGATCTTGGTGCGACCAAGAACTTGCGCATCGCCTGGAACAGGATGTGCTCCGTCTGCCATGCTGCCGCCTTTGCGTGTGTATGGATACCATTGTTAGAGGGCGTGAAATGGGACGGAGACGGGGAGTAAAAGTATGCAAGCTCGCGCATGAGTGTGACGAAACATTCCTTCTCCGTTTCCCATTCCACCTACAGAACCACGCTTCCCATCAGCGCCTGGGATAATTCGTCACGAAAAGTACCTCTCACCTGCGGGCCCAGACGCATGAGGAAAACGGGCAGCTTGTTGAGGTCTGGGGTATACTCTTTCAAGAGATGCGGTAAACTTTCGATCTCCCCGTTTGAAGTGATATTTATCCCAAAGTACTCAACCAGCATGTCACAGCACGAGAGGAGCGTTTTGGCAATGCGCTGACGGAGAATTCGGATTTGGTCGTTAGAATAGTGCGGGATGACTTACATCTACGATCTCATTTTTGCTTAGTCCGCTTTTCTCTGTGTCTGGTTCTGCGTCGACGGCGAGTTTCAAAAGAGTACGAAGGGGCGGAGGAGGGTCGAGCTTCAACCGACGGAATTTGCCGAATTGCATCAACGCGAGCTGGTAGAACATCTCCTCGCTATATGGACACGCGCGTCAGATAGATACAGAACACAGCGAATGTGACGCACGCCAAAGTCGCGTGGTTGAGGAGGTAAAGTTTTGTTGCATGTTGGATCAGTGACAAACACCGATGATCGTCTACGATTCCAACGAACGTATGCTTCTTGATGATTTCGGTCAGGTCTGCCAAAACCGAGATGAAGTAAACACCCTTTGCTCCACTTTAAAAGTTCATGCGACGGACCGTGATGCACATTTTTTTGAACTGCCTTCCTGAGTTCCAGAATAGAAGTAAGATCACAGCTGGACTCCGGGATATCACGAAGGCCGGCCGCATTTTTGGGTATATCATCCCCGTCGGAGCGCGAAGGGTTCAACACCGGGATCATCGATTCAAGAGTGCGGTCTTGAAGTGATGTACGAACTTTGTGATGTGGATATGTCTTTTGAGCTGAAACAGCATAAGCTAAAGTAAGGCTAGAACGGTAGGGGAACATACGAAGAGAGGACGAAGCCGGTCGCTCCACCTCGTCCTCCTCTTCGTCCTCCTCTTCTTGCTCTCTCTCTTTCCGCTTGCCTTTCGTGTTCGGTTCGCCCGACCGGCCAGTAAGCAATGTCTGGAGAACGTGAACGACACGGAAGCAGCTGTACATGTACCTTACCTGATATTCAAAGGTCCTGGAATGACTTTGACTGATCACTTGCTGGATAGCGTCTGATATCCGCTCCGTTATGATCTCTTCGTTCAAGAAGATAACTTCTCGTTTCGTAGGATGTACGTTCACATCCACGGACCGAGGATCTATCTCGAGGCTGATACTTTTAGTGGACAGCCTTGTGATGGGTAGTTTTTCGCACCTGAGATATACAAACGGGAATGCACCTTTGGGGAGCACCGCGCTGTATACGTTTTCGATTGCTCGTTTTATTCTGGGCGACTCGACAAGACGATCTGGAACACCATGAGCAATCGAACCACCCGATGTTGAACCACCAAGGTCGACCCACGATTGATAAAAAGTAAGAACACAGTCTTCTTCGCTTGGTAGTTCGGACTCGTGCAATAAGCATCCGCGGTCCACTTTTCTGAGTCATCAACGTCACTAGACCGTGAGCTTCTCTCAGTAGAGGGTGAAGAGATCTCAACGTGGAGAAGTTCTTTCCCTATGGCATTACCATATAATAGACGGATCGCTTGATCAATGGACGTCGAGGACGTTGAGAGTTCCGGAGTGCTAGACCCGGCCTGGTGGGCGTGATGAGCAAGTAAAGGACTTGCTATCAAATCAACACACACCTTTCTGCATAGGAATGCCACGTTTGGATTATGGACCGCATATTTGGTCACAACATCGAGGATTCTTGCGTACTCCTCGGAAGAGCTCCGCAGGGCTGAGAGGCGAGTTGGGGTATTGTAAAACATGTCCTCAATCTGGTTCGTTGAGAAACAATCATACATGGACAAGGATTGAACATACATTGATAGTGGTTCCGTCATTTCCGGCGCAAGGTTTAGGGTCTGGCGTCTGGCCTGCTTTTGGGGGAACCATGACGCCTTCGGAGTAACATGCTCTGCGTAAGAATGTTGACTGACGCTCGATGACGCCACCAAAGCACTTACTTCCAGGCGCAGGTGTCAGTCTTGGTTTTGGTCACGACGGACATGTGGGCGACATGGGACATGGATGCCAAAGCTTCACCGCGAAAACCATAGGTCGTTAGTCGAGACAAATCAGAGAAAGATTTGATTTTCGAAGTCGTGAACCGCTCAGCAAGGATAGGCAGATCGCTTTTCTTCCAAGAGGTGAGGCGTGTGGACAGAAATTTTATTAGACGAAGTGACGCACGCGAATACCGCAGCCATTGTCCTGAATCTGGAGCAACTTCATTCCGCCATCTTTGATGGTAATGCGAATGGATGTGGCGCCAGCATCCAGGGCGTTTTCAAGCAGCTCCTTCAGCGCAGAGGCGGGTCTGTGTATGATCTTTCCTAGCAGTGAGCTACCCGAACGCTGATGAAAAGCAAGCAAGATGATACGCGCCTCTCCTGCAGCGATGCGGTTTATGAGTGACTCGTGGAGCCTTTGTATCGGAGCAGGACCCAGTGGTTGTGAATCATTCGAAGCTTGTTCACCCATGCTACTGGACGGTGCTCAGGTCAGGGATTGTGATTTTATGCTGGTCGCTGTTTGCGCGAACTTACCCACGCGGCCACCAAGTCAGGCTCGTGTCTCGACGCGTCGCATCGTGGCGATACAAACTCGGACGCGTGGAAACTCCTTCGCTGACATATCAAACTTGAAAGAATTTCGGAAACAATACTCAGCGGCACCATGCGAACATGTATCAAGAACGGGAGTTTCTACCCTAAACCAGAGACATTCTCTTGCCTGTGTACAACCTGAATCCGTTTGAACTTTCAAATTTCAGCGGTGATGGCAATGTGTAGGTGCAACTCTCCGAGTTCGTGTCGTTATTCGTAGTTTATGGGCAGGTGTACGGTTGAATACACGGCCGAGATCAACTTAGTGGTCATCTATTATTATAAGCTGCGCTTAGCTCCGGGTGGCTTATGATCGGTGCTTCCACGTGCCGGTGCGGAGCTGAACGCACTTTTTTGGGTAAGGTTGGAGCGTTCAATGTGGAGCGCATTCTTTTGTACTTCGTCGCTTTTCGTCGCTGCAAGTTGTTTAAGAAACGAAATGTTATAACTGCGCTGTAATTGCTTTTAATTATGCTGATTTATCGAATCTTTGAGGTATGTCGTCGTTGTCTGTGTTCAACAAAATCGTGATACGTCTCTTTACTGTCATCGATCGATCGTGTGGGGCGCTACTCAGTCAGCGATGGAGTGGTCCCAAATTTGCAACGAACTCCTGTTTCTTTCCTTCGCCTTCTCATCGTCCGCTTCATCATGGCCTCCGTTTGCAGTTTTCACGGGATTCTCGGTGTTCAAGGCGGTCGCGCATGTCAGTACGGCGAGGGGAAAACCTTCTGGAAACACGAAGGATTCATCCCGCTTCCGTCTGGTTCGGATCATGACGTTGAGCTTTATACGTTCGGACGGGACAGTGCCCCTTTAGCGGATGGCATCTACATAGGTGCTGGACGAGTTGTTGCCAAAGACACGGTGGGCGCAAACCCAAATGTGATGCCACCAGTCATGCAAGTGTTTGCGAGTGAGGTGTGTCTTCGTTGCATTTATAAATGCTGTTCGTTCTTAATGTTACTTAGACATTCGAGTCTTTGCCCCCTCTTGCATCTGATGAATCAGATCCAATGCCGCCTCCGATTTTCATTATTTCAGGCAGAGTGTGCCGTTCCACATCGATGCATAACGTCGATCACGATCGTGCATTCGACATCGATGTCGCACAGTACGGTGCTACTCCGCAGCAACTCATTCGTTTACGCTGTCACTTTCCCTTCGGACATGCAAGATTTGCGAAAACTCCTTTGCCCGATAACGGTAAACATGTCTTCGTGCTTGGGCATTTGACTGGTTGCAACGATGGACGTTTTCTTATTGAAGTGACTGATTTTTCTTTCAGTTCTTTCGCCAGTACTGGTTTGCAGATGGATGAAAAAACACCTTCTCACAATCTCGCGCGCTTTGATTGGAAGGGAAAGCGGGCTGTTAAGCGAAAAAGAGAAGTTGAAGCTGACAATGAAAACTCGCAACTGTCGACCACAGAAGCATCTACTTCTCAACCATGTAATGAAGCGACGTGACTTCCTTTACTTCACTATGTTTTTCTTTCTTTTCAATCGTGTTTTGTTCATTTTACTTAAATGGTCATTGGCACTCGCCTTCGTTTGCTCACCAACCCCTATGTTCTTGCTTGCTTCTCTATGTTTATCATTCCGCGCATTCGACATCCTCGCACAGGTACTGTTTGTTTCATACATGATTTGACATCGATTTCATGTAGTGCTTTGCTGTAGTTGCGACTGCACGCGGTCAGCGGCCTCTTGATTTGCCTTGGTGGACAATGCTACGTACAAACCCGCCTGCTGAGATTCAGCCTGCCACTTGGAACCGTCGATGTCCTCACTGCAATGCGTTGCTGTTATCTACTGAGATAGATTCTTTCTGCTGTCGAAAAGGTGAACGTGTACTCCCTCGGCTTCAGCCTTTGCCCCATCGAATACAGTTGTTGCTACAAGATGTTCAACTTTCGCGCCATGTGATGGAATATTCAAGAACCATCAATAATCTTTTTTCGTTTGCTGGCATTGGAGTCACAGGGTCTTTTGAAGCTTTTGCCACTGGTGGTGCTGCTGGACCTCCCACTGTTGCAATCACTGGACGAACTTATCACCTCATACGCGACGTTGAATATGTGAACCATTCGATCCATTGGTTTTTGTACGGTGAACATGAACGAACTCAAAAAGCGCTGGATTTCGGCGTGCATGCATGCGTTGTTCAAGCAATTGTTGATGATCTTTGGGATGCCAATCCATATGTAGCACATCTCGATCACTTTAAAGCACCCAGTCGTCATCGGAAACGAATTTTGGAGATACAAGACTTTACATCCAACAATGACTTCGCTGCTATAATGCATGCTTCCAACTCTGCAGTCGTTAACCCGCGCTCTATTGTCATTCGAAGAAAAGGCAACCAACAACCAGAGTTTCTCAACATCCTCTCCCGTCACTACGAACCTCTGCATTACGTTCTTCTGTTTCCCTGTGGAGACATCGGATGGGGCACAACTGTCATCGACGAAATTCCTGCTCTGTCTCAAATTAACTGGTATCGCGGTCACCTATTGGCAAATGATGATGAGCGTTTCTCTGCTTTTGGACGTTTAACATGTGAATATTTGGTGGATATGTACTCTCGAACTGAAGAAGAACGATTGGCTTTTATCTCGCGTGAACGGAGATTTCGTGCACAGGAAATGCATGAAGCAATAGATGCTGCGATCTCACTTCCTGCTTCCTTTCTTGGATCACATGCATGGACCTCTGAGCAAATGGCGGATGCAATGGCACTGGGTCGCGTATATGGACAACCTACCTTTTTCTGTACAATGACATTCAATCCTGAATGGCCTGAAATCCGTGCTATTCTTCGCCCAGGCCAAACTGCAAATGATGTCCCTGTCGCAATCGTCCGTGTCTTCAAATCACGCTTGGAGAAAGTGTTAGCGATCATTTGCAGTGCATTTGGTCACAAAGTCTACCTAATCAGAGTCATTGAATTCCAGAAACGAGGTTTTCCACATGCCCATATTCTTTTCAAGGTACTTTCTTTCCATTCTCACTTGATTTCCGCATCAATCACCCCTTTATAGGTAGACCCAGAACCGCCATTTGAACAATTGGATCACATCGTTTCCGCTGAACTCCCTCGCGACAACCCTTCATTGCATGAAAAAGTTTCCAAGTATATGATGCATAGCAAAAATCATCTCACTCATCCTGGCAGTCGATGCAATCGTGATGGTCGTTGTATTTATGGTTTTCCTCACCCACAACAACCGACAACGTCTATTGACGAGCATGGTCGACTCACTCTATGACGTCGTGAAGAGGAAGATCGTTGGGTTGTTTCCCATTGCCCTGCTTTACTCCAAGCAGCAGACTGCCATCTCCACTTTGACATTGTATTCACGGCGAAAGTCTTCATGTACCTCTACAAGTATCTGTACAAAGGCCCAGACCGCACGTCTTTTGCCATCACCGAAGATTCTGATGAACGTCCACCTCCACCTCCACGAAACGAGATCTCCGACTATCAAAAAGCTCGCTATCTTTCTGCACCTGAGAGTGCTTGGCGTATCATGGGTTACGATATCACACGAAAAGAGCCTGCTGTCGAATGCTTGCCAATTCATCTGCCTGGCGAAAACGTGCCTCAATTTCGTCGAAGAAATGGGACTCGCTCCTCTGTATCACTCTTAGATCGCTATTTTCTTCGTGCAAATTCACTTGCTCATCTTTGTTATGAAGAATATTATGCTCAATTCGTGCTCTATCCCTTTGATGACAATCAACCACTCAATGAGCGCGACTTTCCTGAAAATCCTTTGGCTGGCATACGACGCAAAAAAGCTTCACGCAGAGTTTCGCATGACAAAATTTCTCGAGTATCTACTGTCTCTCCCAGTTGTGGTGAACTGTTCTATGTTTGTGCTCTGCTCCTCCACCGTGCTGCGTCCTCATTTGAAGACCTTCGAACTGTCGATGGTCACCTCTGCGATTCTTTTCAAGATGCATGCAAACGTTTAGGGGTTTTCAGTGACAACGACGAAGGTAGATTTGCGCTACAAGAGGCTGTCGACTCTCATAGAACACCAGCTCAACTTCGCTTCCTCTTCTTCCTCATTATCGTTGAAGGTTATCCTGCCCTCCCTTTATGGGAACAATTTCAACAATCTTTGACCATTGATCATCTCGCACGCCTTCACAACCAACAGCTTGCCATTGATTGCACACTTGAAAACATCGCCTCTTATCTCACTCAGTATGGGAGAAAGATTACCGATTTCGGACTTCCGTCTCCCACTCACCGTACTCCTGAAGTCATGCAAGAAATCATATATCTCCACGACAATCATCTTCTATTTGTACAAGAATCCGAGCAATTTGTAAACGAACTAAACAACGACCAACGGGCCATCTTCGATGAGTTATATGATCGCATCATTAACCATACTCGCAATAACTCTCTATTCTTTGTCGAAGGCCGCCCTGGTAGAGGAAAAACATTCTTACTTCAGGTGCTCACTGCTACTCTCCGTGCACAGCACCACATAATACTCATTGTAGGCACGAGTGCGCTTTCAGCTACCCTCTATCATCGAGGACGAACTGCTCACTACACGTTTGGAATTCCTGTCACAAATGACAATGTTGACCTACGATCATCAATTCCTCTACACTCTCATCGTGCAGATCTCATCCGTCACACCTCCGCAATTTTCTGGGAAGAACTCCCAATGGCCAACAAAGCAGCCTGGGAATGCATACATTACCTATGCTGCACCATTATGAATCAATCCGACCTCCCTTTTGGAGGTATACCTCTCATCGGAACGGGTGACTTCCATCAAGTAGCTCCAGTTGTAAATGGAAGCGGCGAAACAGCGACTGTATCCGCCTCTGTAAAATCTTCTCCTTTATGGTCCCACTCGCGCATTCTCACCTTATGTACTCCGATTTGAAGCAGTCGCGATCCCTGCTTCACCAACCAAGTTGACTACTGATGCAAAGTGTCACTCAAATAACCTAAAGAAGAAAGAAGAGATAGCGCGCCGGGTTCTAAAGGCGCTCCAGAGACAAACGCGGCGAGGAGAGAGAGATGGAAATGGTGAAGAGGCGGAATGTTGGGGATGAGAGTAATCCAAGTAGACTGAGGAGTTAATCCTTAAACCACACCCTTGGAAGTATGATCAAGTAGATAGAACTAGGGAATCATCGTAAAGTACATGCGGTTTATATACTGTAGAGAATCGTGCACAGACCATGCTGTGCGTATGCTATCGTCCAATGATAAAAGAGGAGTGAAGTCGTACGATGCGAGGATCGCGTATCCTGAGTCATGTTGTCTGTGTCAATGGGAAAAGGAGATAAGGAGAGTGCCGGGCCAATGGCAAAAGAAGAGCGGAAGATAACATATCGGCCAATCGGCAAGTGCCGCCAGTGGTCACGTGTGTCAGATCACGTGACTGAAGGAAGTTTATACTGACATAGGAGCGTACCAAAAGGGGAATGTCACGTGATCGTGGGAATGAGTCACGTGACACGAATTACATGTTGGGACTCGTCTTCGAGGACTGAGTCTAGCGAAAGGGTTCGTTACAGGTAAAAAGTTCGATGAAGAATGATGAAATCATAACAACTACATTGGCGAAGATTATTCAAATAGTCACGCAAACTTATCGTTTCTTTCAAACACCTCCAATATCGACCAGGCAGTCGATTTTCTCTTCACACCTGAAATACTTGACTCCCCCCATGAATGTGTGCATCGCACATTCCTCTCTCCACAAAACATCTTCGTCGATTCTTTCAATGACAAAATTCTCGACATCATTCCTGGACCATTCTGTTCGTCGATCCAATCCTCAATATCATTATACCTCATATTTTCGTTTTCAGACTATCTTTTCAGCTTCGATACCATAAAAGAAGCTGATCAATCGCTGCTATCAACGCCGGAACAAACTCCTGATTTTCTTGCAATGCTAACTCATCCTGGCATACCTCCTCATCAACTTTCTCTCAAACCTAACACCATATGCTCAATTATGCGCAACCTTTCTGTCGACAAAGGATTAGTTCACAACGCACGCGTTCGTGTGTGTGCCATCTACCGTCACTTTATTGAAGTTCAACTCCTTGATTCACCTATCAAACATTGCATTCCCCGAATCACTTTCAATTTCTCTCCTCCTTCCTCCGATTGGACAATCTCGCGCCGTCAATTTCCTTTACGCCTCGCTTATGCAACTACCTTCAATGGTTGCCAAGGTTTGACCCTTGACAAAACAGTACTTGACTTACGCATCGAACCATTCGCTCACGGTCAACTGTACACTGCTCTCGCCAGAGTTCGAAAACGGGACGATATTTTATTACTATTCGCGCCCTCAAACCTTTCTAAATACACTACTAATATTGTCTATCGTCGCTTGCTTTTGTAACTTATGTACCTTTGCTACTCTTGCGGCAATACAGATTCGCACGTCCGTAGCGTAACGCTTGTAGGAAATATAATTATTTACACATTGCTAACCAATCCCGCAGTGCGCCTCTCAACCCGAATTTGCTGGCTTCACGACGTGGCACTTTTTCATCACACAAGACTGATTAGTTGTACATACCTAAAAAAAGTGTAGGAGGGCAAGGTGTAGAACCTGCCCTTGCCATACTATATCGACAAGTTATGGGCTCGGTAATAGACTTGGTATAGTGATTCATGGGGTGCGAGTACATGTGTGAGAACCTATGTCGTAATTTTTGGCATGTTGGCTAACCCATACTCTCTTATAACCCATAGCTCACGACGTCTCCCTTGAGGGTATGGGTTATAAGGGAGTCGACTGTATACAATAAATAGCGAGGAGCACGTCCGACGGGTTTAATGGCGGCTGCGTTAGCCACATATTTATCCCATCCGAATACGTTCCTCGCAGGCACTCGGTGAGTCTTAACAACGACATAATATACCACTGTGTATACAATATTAATGGCCGTCCCTCTAATCACAAGTCTCCCTTTCTTGCTCTATAATCTAAACGATAGTCTCGCCACGGACACATCCAAGTAGCATGGCATCTACCGTCCCCCCCGTCTTCCCCTCGATCCACGCATCGAACTCCTCGAAGAGCTTCATCGCCTGACTGCCGTCCGATTCCGCCTTCTTGCCGGGCCACATCCGCTTCTCTTGGATGCCCACGAAATCAATCTTAAGTGACGCGTCCTCTAATGTGGGAAGCTTGATTGTCATCGTCACCGCCCACGTATCTGTCCCATAAAAGGATGCCTCTTTGATATGGTGGCGTGCAAATTCGTTTGGAGGATTGTTATCCAATGTCCACTCGAGAACGTGAGCATCAAAGGCGATGACTGGGGCCACGAGAGGATGTCAGCGGATACGTGATTGAAAACAAACTCCCGTCCCCACCCGTCCAAATGATCCCAGGGTGATCGATCTTGACAGTGAGTGTCCTGGTACCCGCTTGTACGTCAATGGCATCATTCAAGGCGGTAACGCTGAACCGCTCCTCTATAGGCCATGGCGCATCATAAGCATGGTCCAGTGGCAGGTCGATTTTAAATGGAGAAAGGAACTGTGTTTGCAGGAAGTCGGTTTCAGTAGGACGGAAGTCGTGATTAGCAACCAAGATAAGAAACACACGAGACTACGCACAGCGGAGAAAGGATAAAGCGTATCCCAGTCATTGTTATAATCGTCCATGATGATTACTTTCGGAGGAATGCTATCCGCGCCGAACTTGTCCGCAATGTCATGAACTAGGTCGTCAAATCCTGGAGCACCATCAGCGCTTGCGATATGCAGATGTTGTTCCTGAGTGACCAACTGTGAAAGTAAGTGGGGAGTCAGTAAATGCAACGCGTGCGTGTGCAAACGAGGATGTCGCTTGAACGAAAATGCCGCGTTTCCTCGCAGAATATATATTGATTGTGGCACTTGGCCAATCAATCAACTGAGTAGGAGCAACAAGCGAGTATCATTGTGAGAGGGTGTAGTCCAGAATATGGCACACTCAGACGAGGACACGCCCACAACAGGGAGAAAACTTACGTCTTCCATGTGAATCACGAATAGTCTCTTTTGATGTTGCGGGTCAAACGGCGCTTGGTTATAAAAGAATGCCATAACCACTCCGAGTGCCAGTATAGCGAATATCAGCGCACGTCGAAGCGCGGCCGGCCCGAACCGATGCGCAAAAGGGACACCAAAAGAAATCATGAACGCGCCAATCACTGTGACGATCGATGCGATGATGAATTCGGCAGGTGCGTCTCCACCAATACGGCCTGTCTAATAGCTCATGAATCAGTATGGCCCATGAGCACGCAAGGGAAAGTAGATTCGTACCAAGGGTACAAATACTACTAGTGTCGCAGCCAACAGCTGCGCACCTGTTGCGAGCGGGATGACCATCGCGATGGCGTACGTCCAGAGCGACACATCTGACTGTGTTGAGGTACCAGTCACATGCTCTTTTCCTGTCCTATCTACGCCATTCCCGTTCACCTTGGCCCGACCATTCACGTAGGAGATCCCTCGGCTCCGTGCCAGAAGTGCATCCACACCGAGAGCAGCGAACATGCCGATTGCGCCAAGGAAAGGAGCAGCACTGGAACCGATATCGAAGAGCTGACCCACTGCAGCAAGCCCCGACTGAAGGAGTAACAACGCTGCCAAGATAGGTTTTTCGAGCGTTTGGTTGGAGCTAGCCTTGGTAAACGGCACCTGAGCGATAAGTACGCCTGTCCAACGACAAATCAGATAACGTGTCAGGTAAGACTGTGGCCTTGACCACGTACCAACAATTGCCGCTGGGCAGTACAAGATGACAGGAAAGTATTCTGCCCTGAACCAGCTCATACCCTTGTTGAGGATGTTGGTCATCACAAACGCAAGCCCGTTAGCTACAACCAAAGCTCCTGCAAACGCAGAAACTACTGCCCCCAAGCCGGTCCATACTCGCCGGACCCCGGTGGTCCAAACCAAGAAGAGAGAGGCAGCGAATAGCGTCACATACATGACCTTCGCCGTTGTGAATGAGTAAATGAAGAATAGGCCGAGATTGGTGAAAAAGACAGTCCGCGGGCGGGCGAACCCGTGCTCTAGGCGGGGGATTGGCGATTTTTCGGAGGACAGGAAACGTAGCAGTGCCAGGGAATTCTCAGCCATGTGTTGGGCGACTCCGGGTTGTATGTTCTCGACTAGGTCCTGGTAAGGCATATTTGAGGCCCGGTCAACAGAGAACACTGATGAGGTCATACCCCACGCATATGGTACATGTAGCTGTTTCCAACTATAGCCATCTATACCGTCAAAGTTGGTGGTAACGAATGTTGGTACTGCACGAATTCGAAAATATCGACTTACGTCTAATCCGGTAACATTCAAGTAATATTCGAATTGTCTGAAGTCGGTACTGTCCAGAGGTCTCTGTCAAAACACACGCTCAACGTCAACATAAAGTCACGTACTCCGATAGTAGAACTCCTGAGCTGAAGATTTCATTGGCAAATATTGTCCCGTAGGGTCTAAATAATCGAATCAGCTGAGAATGTACCTGGCACCATGCGGCGTACCTAGGAACATGGGAATAAGCTTCGATCATTTCCTCTGACGTGGCCTGAAACAACAGTTCACGGCCAGTGGTACCGGCGGCTAACCCATTTCATGTCAACTTGATAGTGAGCTGACATTATACATGATATGAACGCACCTTCCAAATTGACTACTGCCCTCACACTAGCAAAAAAAAGTCAGATATCATCCGCGAAATGTACACCGAGGGAGCCTAACGTGGGGGCAATAGGGTGTTGTGTTGAGAACAAATGCGAACCATCTTGCAAAGACTCTTCCGCGTTGTTGAACACTGAGGGACGATATATCTCTTGGATTGAACGGGGGAGAGGCCAAGTGTAATACGCACGAAATATGATCGAGTAAGTCGGCTCCCATCCTTTTGTTTCCACAAGTACTCTTGCACACTCGAGCATCACTCCTACGGCGAGAGCATCGTCCGTAGCTCCCGGACTTGGAAGTGTGCTGTCGACATGCGCATTAATCAACACCGCAGAAGCTTTACCGCGTTCAGTCCCATCGGATATACGAATAATGATATTGGAGAGGTTGACATAGGTCTTGTAAAGCCGCGCGTTCATCATGTCAAACCTAAATAGAAAAATCGACGCAGAGGTGACGCCGGGGTTGAGATGAACATGAGCCACCAAGCGAGGATTCCGTTGCAGAGGCGCACCGGTGACTTCCACTGCCTTCCTGCCTCCAAACCTCGCACTCGAGCTTCCGACCCTTTTCCTTGTTCACGACCCCCTCGCACAACCGCTGGATCTCCTCAGCTTTGGCAACCATCCACGCGTCCGCCTCTGCATGTTCTCGCGTTCCGGGAGTGCGGTATCCAATATCTTCTGAAAGGAATTTGGCGTAGGATAGGATCGTGGCCTCAGAAGGATGGGGTAGTCCTGTTTGTGGATCATAACTAGCAGGAGTGACATAGCGTGAGTGGGCTGTACAAGGTTTGTATCAAACATCGCTAGTGATAAGTGACTCACGGGTGAACATTTGGCGCGGGTAAGGCTAGACAAGAACGGGAAACGATGATTAGTACATACTGTATCTCAGGTAAAGACTTGTCACCCTAGCGACAAACAGAGATTTGCCGCAAGAATGGGTATAAAGAATCGAGTCCAAGACTGACTGAATTGATTATACAGTGCGCAGAGCGGCAAAGCCAAGAAGAGAGGTGCGAGTGTCAACATTGAGCGTATAGGCCCCCATTTCTGGGTGGGCCTGTTAGGATTCATCCGAGTGCACGCTGAAGAGGAGGCGATGTTGCGACTTGCAGATGGCTCACTGAAAGGGGGCACAAGGACAGACGAGGGCTCGGGATTGGAAAAACGGGGGGCGAGTGCCAACACGAGAGGCTGAGCTTCTCGTCGACACGCTGCAGCGTTAATAACGTTTACGGACATTCCCGCATCAACGTCACCCGGTGAATTTGTCCCGAGGAACCTAACATGACTATGACAATGTTCTGAGGGATAACGAACTCCGTTGCTATGCTAAATGTTGTGCTAGGGCTACAAAAACCGAGCGGTGATTCATGAACTTAGGGAAGTCTAAAGCAGTTCGTACACATTACATCGTCAAGCAACTGCCACGTCTGCTGGATCCGGACGCGAAGTCGTTTCCTCCGAGTCTGCGGAATGGTTGTCCCGAATATCCAGTGTTTCTCCGTCAACCATCACACTGATATGCACGGTGTCGCCATCACTGTCAACGACGTACAAATGTGCAAGAATCCCATTAGCCATGAATCGTTGCACGTCGAACTAAGAAACACGTACCGTATCGTGCCCCGAAGCAGTTTTTGCGCAAGCGGGAATAACACCTCCGTGCGCACTACTCGTGCGATCGCACGCGCACCATACACTTCTGAATACCCCTTCTTCACCAACCACTCCCGAGCAGCCTCGTCTACGTCGAGCGTGATTCGTCTGTCTTTCAGTCGTTCTGCAACATCGTTCAGCCGCAGGGCCACAACATCCAAGATAGCACTTCGTGAGAGTTTGTTGAACACCAGCATTGCGTCGAGGCGATTAAGTAACTCCGGAGGGAAGTATTCTGATGTCCGGCCAAATACCTCGGTTTTGGCAACCTCAGTGACGATACCATTGGCACCACAGGAAGAGGGATCCGCAAGTATGTCGCTACCCAGGTTACTGGTTAGACATATGATGGTATTCTGATCGATGTGTAAGATTGGTGATGTGAGTCAGGCGACGCTAGCGACTCGACAACGGTGACGAACCTTAAAGTCAACTTTACGACCTTGGCTGTCGGTTAGATTTCCTTCATCCAGAACCTGGAGGAGGATCATCGCAACGTCCTGTCGATCATGGTTAGCGGATGACGACTGATCAAGTAGGTGATGTGCAACCTTGTGAGCTTTTTCAAGCTCATCCAGAAGGATTACAGCTTCCCAAAAACGGTCAGGTAAAATTGATAAACTGATAAACTGAAATAACTGCACCATAGGGTCTTCTTCGAACTGCCTCTGTCAATTGTCCTGTAGGTTGTTCACGCGGGAGTCAAATGGTACGTAACCGAAAGTAAGAGCACGCACCACCCTCCTCATACCCAACATACCCAGGAGCGGCCCCAATTAGACGTGATATAGTGTGTCGATCATGGTACTAGAAAAATGGACACTTAGATACTACCTTATTTCCAAGTGCAGAACTTACCTCAGACATATTGATACTAATCCTTCAAGAAAGTTAGTATCGAACCAATACTCGTTGTCGACAACTATGGACCCACAGTCCGCGCTGTTCGTCATTGAACAAGAATGCTGCAAGAGCCTTCGACAGCTCGGTCTGAAATTTAAGTGAGAAGGCTGTTCAGGAACGATCTCGTGCATGAAGGCGAACCTTGCCAACACCCGTGGGTCCAAGAAACAGGAAGGAGGCTACTGGTCGATTTGGCGCCTGTAGACCAGCTCGCGAGATTCGGACTGCATCACTGATAGCTGACACCACATGATCTTGTCCAACAACGCGTTGTCTTAGGGCATCTTCCATCTAGAACATGTGATTCATCGCTCGGGTGCCAAAAGGAAGTGTGATGTGACTGACATGAACAAGTCTTTCACGCTCGCCCCGGAGCAAGTTCTGGACAGGAATTCCAGTGGCTTTGGCAACAACTCGTGATATATCGTTGCTCGTCACTCTATCATGAAGCATCGCAAGGGGACTTTCGGCGTCATCCTCCTTCAGCTCACGATCCTTAGGAAGCTGGCGCTCCAGATCTGGAATGACACCAAAACGAAGCTGGGACGCCCTCTCAAATTGCCCCTGTCGCTGTGCGACCTCGAGGTCATGCTTCGCATCCTCATGGCGCTTCTTGAGATCCTTGATTCGGTCAAGTCGGGCGCGCTCTGTTGTTTCGCTTTTAATCAACGAAAGAGCAGTTCTCAAAAGTCATACCGTTCTGCCATATAGCAGTCAACTCCTGCGCTTCTTCCCGCTTTAAGTGAAGATCATTTTCAAGCTTTGTCCGCCTTTCCACGCTAAAGATATCGACTTCGTTCTTGAGACTTTCGAGTTCGATCTGTAATGTCACTATCTCTCGGTCAAGAGTCTCGAGCTCATCAGGCTTGGATTCCTGGGCGAGCCGTAGGGCAGATGCAGCTTCGTCCACAAGGTCGATTGCCTTGTCCGGAAGGAACCGATCGGATATGTATCGCGCACCATATACCGCAGCTAAAACGAAACCCCAAGTCAAGAATATGTATACAACGAGATCACGGCGCACCCGTTACTAACGCGCTATCCGCAATCTCGACACCATGGTGTACTTCGTACTTTGACTTCAAGCCACGGAGGATCGAGATTGTAGCCTCTACTGTTGGTTCTTGGATTTGCACTGGTTGGAACCGTCGCTCGAGTGCTGCGTCCTTTCCAATCGTTTTCCGGTACTCGTCGGCTACGCGGAATGATCAAGGAAGAACAAGCGAAAAACGACTGGCAACTCACGCGTGGTGGCCCCAACAAGCTGCAGGCCACGTGCAAGAGCAGGTTTGATCATTTGCCCCGCATCTATGCTACCCTCCGCCTTTCCAAGGTTAAACAGAATATCTGGGATCGATTTAGACACCTCATGAACACAATGGCACGCGTCCAGAAACCATACTCACGGACTTCATCGACAAAACAGATGATACCGCCAGCCTGACTGCACGTGAACCAAACAAAGGAAAGTGGATGAATCACTCACCTCGTCTTCTATATCTCGGATGAGTGCCTTGAATTTTTCTTCAAACTGACCCCTAATGCCAGAGCCTGCCATGATAGCAGAGAGGTCCAAGGACAGCACCCTCTTGTTTTGGAGGGACTTGAAGTACCGTCAAGCAATTGTATGGGAACCTGTTTACCATGAACACACCTCCGGCACTTCTCTCGCCACTATACGGCTCGCAAGACCTTCGAGGATTGCCGTCTTTCCCACACCGGGAGGTCCAATGAGCTGTTGGAATGACATCAAAGAAGATATACCGAAGAGAAAGCAGTACACGCACGACGGGGTTGGACTTTGTTCTCCGTGATAGGACTTTTGAGATATAAGAAAGCTAAAGCACCTCGGTACCAGATCGACTCACTCTGAATTGTCCGGCGAATTTCTGCGAGGTGTACACATGAGTACGACGAATAGGCAAATGAACCGTGCATACCTTCATCTCGTCCGATAGTCGGATCAAGTTTGCCGTTACGCGCCATTTCTGTCAAGTCGACGCTCTGCAGAGGGTATGAGCAACACCGCAACCCGTGTCACATGTTGTTCACTGACATATTCCTTCAACGTCTCTCCCTTTTGACGAGGTTGTTGGAACAAAAAATTTGGGATACCTCCACCACCCATACCGCCAGGAGGAGGCTGAGATGCATAGCCGCGTACATTTGGCGGTCTCCGTTCTATTTGATATCCGTCACGTCGAGAATGGTTTAGAAAAGAGTGGGGAGCGAGCGGTACGACAGCACGTCCATTTCGTAGCCTGAGTGCTAGGCGTGAGCTAGACAGCCTCAGAAGAAGCGCGGAGGTCCGAGTCGTCACGAACGACATGCAAGTCGCACAAAATTGAAATAACAAAAGCAAGGCAAGTGATCCGGATTCCGCGTAGTGACGTGCTTGACAATACGATAACACAGCGTTCATTTCTTCAGTCACACTGGGTAATATCTGAACCATTTGGTCCTTACAGTAATTCACTCGCTATATAATTCTATTGACAATGTTGGCTGACGGGTTGGATAGGAGATGCCGTTGCCTCGCATCAAACCGCCATCCAGATTATCATTCCCAAAGTGTTACTTCATCTGTTTTCCTCGTCCCGCTTGCTGTCCTCACCGTACTGGGCAGGGGCAAGTCCAACAACATGACTGCTGATTGAGGGGTAGCTACAGGGTCAGTTCGGATCGCCACATCTTTGCATCGGCACTTGCCAGCTTAAATTGTCACTTTCGGCCGGTCATCCTGTTTCGGATGATTGGTGTGAGCACCGTGATGGGCACGGTCGTCTTTGGTATCTTGTATGGCTATTTCGCTGGGATGTGTGAGTAGTCGTGCTCGTGCTCGTGTTTAAGTGCTGATCGCCTGCTCGACGACGCCCTTTCTCACTCGGCACTGGCAGTTATAGCTATGTGGTCGCCCTTAATGACCCTTCTCACGCCCGATCTCTCCGAGCTACTAGTAGGTGAGTGCTCCACGCATCACACACCTCAGATGCCGACTTGCTCGTGCGCCCGTGCCCACGTTTCACGTATAGAGTCCACATGGGCATCATCTGTGCAGGGATAAGTACGTCGTCCATACCCCTCGATGGGGAATGTTGTCGCTTATCCAGCATCAGCACGCAGCGTTTGGCGGTCTCGCAGGTGAGCCCGTTTCCGCCCCTCGTGACGCTTGCTACTCACGAACCAGTGCCTCCACTGCCCTACTACCCCGCAAGTTTGCCCTACTTCTTCAAGAAAACATGACCACTTACTTTTCGACCTCGCATGCTATCACACCGTTTGGCGTCGAGACTCGAAAGCCTCCTGCTCCCACCTCCCCGAATGTGCGTACCTCGAAAGGAAAAAAAAAGGATGCCAACTACGATTAGATTGACACAGTTTATAGATGAGGACCTGTGGGAAGTGGAGATATTCAGAGACTGCCTGCTCACAGCACACTTATGGGCCGGCAAGTGCTCATGGTTCATGATGTACACGTCAACACTATGTACTACTTCTATCAAGTTCTATGTCATGTGCGATGGTAATCAAATCAGTTGGACTCAGCGGACGAGTATTTTCACGGCACGAGATCAACCAGTGGTTGGTAGCGTGCTGGGAAGTCACGAAGTCTCGTGCAGAGGGAGTAGTTATTACTCGCGGGCGTAGTGTTACTAGTAGTAGTACAATTATTATGCTATATCACGGTCCAGTAATAGATAGGAAGATATCTCTGTCCTTGGTGTAGTGTCTGTGAAAAGTACTCCCAAACGGCGTCCCAAGCCCCGGAAGGTTGCCTGTCGAGGCGAAAGCAAGACCTGTGCGCTTAATACCTTAATAGCCATGTGGCATCCAGTATTGTCCTCAAGCCTGGCATAGTTGTTTCCATTCGTCTGCATGGAGTCAATTTCTGTACTGTTACCCTTGCAAGCCGAGGTCACGTACCTGGAATCTTTTCATGAAGGATATCATCCGTTGCTTCTGCCATGACCACAGCGAATCCACTAAAAAGGTGGGTTAACTTAAGTAGACGTCAAACATAACAGTCCGACGTACTGATGGAAGTGCCAGTCAATGTGACTATGTACGGACACGTGAACAGTAAGATCACACTGAGTCTCGAGATATTCTCAGGAAATTGCGCTTACCAGTGAATGAACCAAGGACCCGGATTATCAGTCTTGAAGCGGATGACCACATTATCATTGGGGTTAGTACCGAGGGACACAACATCACGCCGAACAGGGTTCTCGAAATTGGTGGTGTTACTACCTGCGATTCTCACAACAGAAAACGCGTGCTATAAGCAAGGTTAGTTGCAGACAAAGGGGGCGCGTAAACCACATACGCCATGCAGATGTATAGGGTGCTAAAGACACCAGCAGCAGACTTAGCTTAGGGTGAGGAGTCACAAAGTGGTACTCACCGGGCCACCAGGAGCGTTAAGCGGGTTGGGGAAACTCAGCTCGACAACCTGGTTACGAGGAAGTTCATAGACACTTCCGTTTGGCATCAATTCTGACGCATGTCTTGCTCCGCTGAGAATTTGGAGGAGAACAGGGATAGAGGGACTTTCGTAGGCTACACCGTTGATTGTGAAGTATCTCGACGCGTTGATACCAGGACGAAGTTCGATGTTTACGTCCGCCTTTCCGATTTCGGGTGTCCCAGGAGCGCGCGGGTTGTCCTGTGGGTGAAGGTTGCCCTCGTCAAACAAGAATTCGGGGGGGCTAGGTTGTGACGTGGGGTCCTCCTCTGGTGCTCCTACATATCGCAAAATGGCCATATTTTGACCTCCTTCAAATGTGAACCCGGGTAAAAGCGGCAAAGCGCGGATCCAGAAGTTACCAACAGGCTGGTTTGCTGTAACAACAACGGAGTAGCGTTGGCCAGGAAGAATGGGTATCGCGTCGACATCTACTGGTTCTACTTCGTTCCCATCTACTTCGATGATCGTCATCCGGTGACCGTCGATCGTAAAGTTGTATGCAGGATCACAGGACATGGAGATCACGCGGAAGCGGTAGCGTAATCCTGGTTGAACGCTGACGACCGAAAGCGGGCTTAATGGTCCACCACGATAGCGACCAAGGCCATTGATGAGAGTCGAATCCGGAGTAACCGGTCCAAACGTATTGGCAATTTGAAGGGAGGGTGCATGATACCTAGACACATGTCAGTACAAAGCCGTTTGCTCAGTTTGAGTCCACTTACCAATCGGCAAGAGTAATAATCGTGTTTTCTGTTCGAAATATTTAGGATATAGAACGTTGAGGAATACAATTATGACTTGCCATCATCAACATCATATAAATGTGCTAAAGGGTCCTTAGAGTCATAGATAACCAGCGGCCCTCGAAGTCCATCACAGTACTGAGTTCCAAAGTGGGAGTGGTACCAGTATGTTCCGGTTTGACTACCAACATCAAATTGGTATGTAAAATCTTCTTGTGCACGAATCGGACACTGTGAAACCCCAGCCGCGCCGTCAGCCCAACTGGTCTTCTGCTGAAGGATCCCATGCCAATGCTATGAGGGAAATTAGGTGTGAGGGTCACGAAACGACTTGAAGACATGTAATTCCTTACAATGCTGGTTTCTAAGTTCATTCCACTATCTGTTAGTTCATTCAAAACTTGAATAGAGAGTTGGTCCTTCTGAAACGGTATAAATACACAATATAGATGTCATCATTACCCCTACCTTTTGAGCTTTGATTAGCGGCCCAGGGTGCACACCATTTACGAGAGTCGCTCTACAGGGACATCAGGAATGTATCAATAAGTGACCAATACCGACTTACAGTCGGTCAAACCCATCCGGCGCAATGAAGCCGTTCGTGATTTTGAGTTGGCTCACAGGACCCTGCGTCGTCAATGATGGAACGTTGGCCGTGGAGTTATTCGTAGTATTGGTTGCTGCCAAGGTGTTCGGAATTGTCAACGCACGAGAAACGGATATCAAAGAGAGTAAGACAATAGACAGAGAATACATCTCTGATGACATGAAGGGATTGGAGCAATGAGAGGGAGCTACCCCCGCGTACTTCGACTTCTTTTATACCGTATAGAGCTTTGTTCCGAGGAGCTTAGCCTCCACTTGCTTCATTTCTTAGCATACATTCGAGAAATGTTGCAGCGCCAAGCTGACTGATGCCACATCGCTGCCGTTCATTCCACGCAAATCTCGTGCCTTGTATCACTGGTAAGGTTCGGTGAGAAGTGTTTAGAGGGTGAAGTTTCGTAACTTGGACCTGGAGTGCGAACTGAATCGTTCATACCTGGCAATAATGGCTTCACAGGAACACATTCCGTTACTGTGGAACGCCGAGAAGTTCTAGTATGTTGGCAGCTCGATGAGGTTGGCTAGGCTGTGTTCTCACAAGGGAATGATGGCCGTGTGCCAAGTAAGCACAGCACTCACGCACTAACGATGGTTTTCGTCGAGACACAGGAGCCAAATGAATTGTAGACTTGGCAGCGATAGATCTAGATCATAGACTGCACCTAGCGCGATTTAGACCGCTTTGACCTCTACATACCTCAAGCTTCCATGGGCGGTGTAACAATCGAGTCCATAGCAGTAGTCCGAACGGTGAAAACTTGACGCCGACAAATGCTTTCCGTTCATCGAATTTTCTACTGAGTCGAGGCTAAGTGGCATACGCGCAAGCCAACGACCCGAAAAGTTGAGTCGCTAGTACCGTAGTAGCGGCAAATTCCGAGTTGCGCTACCACTTCGGATTTCCTGCAGGGTTGTCCATGTCAATCAGAGTTTAAGTTTGTACACGTGCAAGGTCACCGGCCTGCAAACGCCAGAACCGTTGCTTTGAACAGTCTCGGATCCGAGTTCACAGCAACCTGTCAATGCGATGTCCCAACCCCATCGGATCACCATCACCGGCCACAATCGATGACGATACAAATTCCCCATCGCCGGTTTCGCTCTCCGGGTCGGTGCTTTTGAATAGATATCAACATGTTTTTTCCAGCTGGCTCGAATATCAACCAGGGCAAGGTCCTCCGTTTTCTGAATACATAGATCCCAGGTACACGTTCCTGGCCCTTTTTAGCCCGAAGCACTAGGGTGGATGCCCATGCTGAAATCTGAATCAGCAGTGCCGTAATTTCAATCGCGAGGCCCATCACTTTTCTCCACGCTCCATCTGCAAACCGTCGAAATGAACGCTTAACAAGCGAGTTGACGGAACGTTACGTTCACGGTAGCGAAGGGAGCCGATTGGCCGACTGTGGTTCAAGTTATATCGGAGTCGGGCAGCTTTATCTAGGTCTTATCATTCAAATCAGCTTACTTAACTAGGCTCTATCGCTCGCAACTGATTATTGCAACTACAAACCAGTAACTTCGTTGATCTGTCATCGATTCATCTACTAGTAGCTACAATTCGTCATCCAGATCATCTGTACCTATGGGTTCGTACAGAGTATCGAAACTCTCCTTGTCCGTATAATAGTTGAGATAGAATTCGTCGTACATCTCCTGAGACGTCGCCGTTGTCACCGTGCGATCTATGGAAGCCCCGAAGACGGGCACCAAATCAATTGCCTGAGTGACCTCCGTCAATGGGATGACAAGTCCTGCACGTGCCAACCCTGGGTGAAGGTCAGAAAAAACTCGTCTAAGCCTCCACAGCTGGGTATCCAGCTCATTGTCTGGAGTAGCAACGACCTCGAATGGTTGAACGTAAAGAAGGGGAAGATCCAGGAAGTCAGGAAGTTTGACTTTGGAACGAGAGGGGCCGGCTAGCTGAAAGATCGCCCTAACTTGGGCAACAGGATCTAAATACATAATCAGTATCGATTCTGTGTAACGCACAATAAAACGAATGCTTACACCCAGGGTTATGTTCGCTTTGGCCATCCGTATTCAGGAGAACTGCATCACAGTGTCCAAGTGGGAAGTGGGCCGAAGGAGGCTTGGCTTGGACCGCTTGACTGGGTAGGATCGTCGATGGGGAGGAGGTCGATTGCTGTTGAACGCGGAACTTGTACCACACCTTGACCTTGCTGAACGTCTGCAGGATCTGCTGGGCATGGTTACCACCGGTACAATGCATAACATATTCCTGCAACTTGATGATAAAATCGGGAAGCACATATATGCCACACGTCTCGACTAAGCTAAGATATGAGCGGTCAGGGGCCTCAGTGACTGTCATTGCTGCCTCGACACCATCGGAGATGAAACCGTTTGCGAAATGATTACGGAACGGGCGGGGGGCTTTGAAACAGAATTGTTCTTGAGGGGCAACACGAGATACCCAGGCCATGGTTGGATCCGTGTAAAACAGGCGTGCTTCCTCGTCAGCGGCATTCACCAGGGGTTCATTGTGTTGCTGAAGCAAGAGATACAGGTCGAAGGAACGCATACGTTCCTCACGATCGAGAATACGGACGACCTGCTCGGCGAAATCTCTTTGTCGGCTCGTTCGTGTGAATGGCGTTTTACAATGGGTTATGTGGAGGCGCTCGGTAATGTCAGCAGTATACTGTGGTAACCCACCACAGTTCTTGATAGCGGAGGCAAAGCTTAAAAAAAGCTCAAGCTTCGGGATGTTAAAGTCCTCCTTGACTGTTTTCTTCCCTCGACGTGCACCAGCTGCAAGGATAGCGTCTTTTGATGCACATCAGCAAAACAACCTTTCCCTATAGTTAAGGCTCCAGACCCTACAGGGTGGCCCAGAAATTGCCAGAATTGTGACAGACTGGGAAATACTGTGGTGATCTGGGAGAAGCTGGAGATACTGGAA